>JAXQQM020082550.1:0-18280 GCA_034641835.2 Pinus albicaulis
TGTTGACTCACTTAGGTGAAGCAAAGATGAACATTTTTACATGTATTTGTTGGACTTGAGAGTCAGTTGTTTGAAGAGGCAAGTTTTGTGAACTTGTGTTTGGTCAATTGTTTGTACACTGAGATATATTAATACATGGAAATTTTCACATTATGTGACATTTTTTGCTTTGAATGAGAAAAAAAGAGGCTTCCAAGTTGTTTCTTGCATGATGTTTTTTTTTCTTCAGATTAATGGATTTTCCTTGTGCCAAGATGTCACAGGAATTTTGGAAGGTCCACTCTTGAGCAAGAGCCTCATGATTACCCTTAATTTTCAAATCATGGCATGAGTAGCATGTCAATACTAGAGGATGATGGAATCAAGAAGTGGAAAGAAGGAAAAGATGCTAAAAGTATTACAGCCAAAATAAAAACCATTGTAGACCATTTGATGTGTTGACGCCAAGAAGCGAAAGAAAGGGCGAATGCATTCTTCCAGATGTGGAATTTGGTACTGTGGAGGTAAAAAGAATGCTCATTTAATTTATTTTTATTACTAATATTTGAATTCATTGTTATAGTTCACTTAGATGGGCTTAACTTGGAAAAGTGGTTTCCAAGGAGAAGCTTGCATCGAATCCAAGTTTGTGCAAAGGAGGAACATGATTGTTAGTAGGAAGGCCATCAGTTAACTTTTCAAGCGTTGAGGGATAGATTTTGTACAACAAGGTGTTTTATCATTCATCAAGCAACCAACATGTGTTGGATTGGGTTAGCAGTGAAAGAAAAACATTGGTTGAAGTGCCAATCCATTTGCAAGGCAAGGCATGTCAGTGAACCCGAGTGGTTTTCATGGAGATTTTTCAAGTAGAATCTAGTTGATATAACTTGGAAAAGATTAGAGTATTCAACTCTCATCAGAGAAAAAGCTTTTATGGGTCCAAAATCCTGTCAGTGGGAAGGAGTGATCGAGATTTGGATTGGGAGCAAAAATTTGCTAAAAATTCAATGTGATTAGAATCGCTTCAAACCATAACTACCGGATTGGTGTTGTCGCCGAGAATTTGACACACTTTGTTGCATCAAAAATTGACTATGTATGTGAAAGTTAGAGCCTATTGTTTGTCATGACAAACAAGCAAATTAAAAAAAAAAAAGGTCAAACATGATCAAAGGTCAACATTTGGGTTTTTCCACTGGCCAATGGCATGCTAACAAGTGTAAAATTGTGAGTGGCCCAAATTTCTGGTTTTTTTCATTTTGTGGTTGGTATGTGGAGGACCAATAGGATGCTGACACGTGGCTAGCCCGGAGGCCACCACGTGCCCCCTCCCAAATCCCAAAATATTTTTATAGGGGGTGAAATTTGATTTTATTTTATGGCTGAAAATTTAATTGTTGGCTGAAGGTCAAATTTCGGGGTCGAACCTGTGACCTCCCCCACATAACCCACAAGCCTTACCACCTGCTCTATGTATTTATTCTTAAGTTTTATGTGTTTCAACACATATTTGAAGTTTAACAAAGGTTGCAGTGGAGGTTAAAAGGGCCAGCTCGAAAGGGCGAGTCCCTTACAAAGAGACCACACCATAAGAACGTGGCAAAGGAATTATTACCTAATGGCGGATTTTAACCATAAAGCATGAATTTAAGACTTTAATATCATTTAATTATAGCTTAGTCACAATCTTAACGCACTAATCCGATTTTCAAATTCGGATTTTGTTAATTGCGTAATTAGCGCTAAGCTTCTAGTTAACCATGCTTAACCTTAATTAAACCAGTATTTAATTTGGCCGCCAGTTTGGAGAGTCTACCAATTTCGGTGCCACCTCTAGTTTTGGCGGTGCTAACTTGAGTGTCTCCAATTTTAGTGGAGGTTTCCTAGGCCAAAATTGAATGAGGCATAACAAGAGCATTTTTAGACCAAATTAGGCTCAAGAAGAGTCATTCCTAGATGATTTGGATTCTCTAAGAAATATGGTGTAGGTTTAAGAGGCGTTGGAGCACTTTTGTAAGTGATTTTTCTACTTTGAATATTAAATAAGCTGAGGGCCAGCAGGAGAGGAGGCCATGCCTAGTCCACTTGAAGACCATTTTAAGAGCTTGAAGAGTCTATTTGGAGGTTTTTGGGTATTCTAATTCCAATGGAGTAGGTTGCAAAGAAATTGGAGAATTTTAGGTGCATTTAATTAGATAATTGACCATTAATCCAAAGAGGGCCTAGCCAATTGAAGTAGTTCCATGGAGATTTTTCCCAGGAGGGGTGAACTCTATTATCAGCTATTGTGTAATGTGCTTGATGTGTGTTATTTCTATGCAATTTATTTGTTTTACATGTGTTTTTAACAACTATTTTACTTAAGAAATTGCTCATAAAAGACACTAAACTTGACACATAAACCGTCACATAAATGGCTAATTTTAGATGATCCTAAACACATTTATTTAATACCGATGAGGGATCTGACACGACAAAACTAGTTTTCCCATATTCAGATCATCTCTCTATAAATATTATTGAGAGAAATCCCATCACCCCAAGGTTTATGGCCTTCATAAAATCCATAAATCGAGGGCCCCGTTGAGACCTATTGTTAACACAATAGGTGGTCTCTCTTATCATCTTGCTAAATTCTTGGTCCAAAATCTTAAACCCCTTGTGGGTCTCACTGAATTCTATGTTAAGGACTCAGATTCCTTCATCAAAAAATGGAAGGACATCAGGTTGGAACTTGGGGAATTTTTAGTCAACTTTGACATTGTTTCCTTATTTACTAAAATCCGTATCCAAAAAGCCATTGATGTCTTTAAATGGATATCTAACCATGATACTTCTAAATTAGTTGGGCTCTGCCTGACCTCGACCTTCTTCAATTTTCAAAGTGATTTCTATGAGAAGACTAGTAGTGTTGCTATGAGTTCCCATCTCTCCCCTATAGTAGGTAACTTATTTATGGAGGATTTTTAATGAAAGGCCTTGGCCTCTACTCAATTTCACCCTATGAAGTGGAAGAGATTCATTGAAGACACTTATGTGGCCCCATGGTCTAGAGAAGTTAGATTTGTTCTTGCCAGCCCGAATTCCTTGTCAGACTGCATGAAATTCACTATACAAGTGGAAGTGGATGGTTGTCTTATTTTCTTGGATATCCTTCCCTCTAGAATGGATTATGGTTCCATTTATCACAATTTTTTTTGCAAGAAAACTGAAAAATAAAAATACCTTCATGCTAGATCTCATCATTTTCCTTCTCATAAATTTTGTGTTCTTTGCACTCTTGCTACCCATGCTTGAAGAATCTCCAACGATAATCACTTGGAGTCAAAGAAATCCCATCTTCTTGACGTTTTTTAAAATAATTGGTATAGTAGATCTCAAGGCCTTAGAGCCTTTCAAAATTCCTATCAAGGATTAAAAGGAAAATATACTCGGGTGGATCCTATTTCCAAGGTTCATGTCTCAATTATCCAAGGGACCACAGAAAAAATTTCCTATGTCCTCAGAAATAATATTTTCTCCTCTTCATTCAAGCCTCTATATGCCATTAGAAATTCACTCGGATATATCAAGGACCCTATCAACCCAAAAGACATGAAAGGTGTGTACATGGTTCCTTGTTCTTGTGGCACTCCCTATATTGGTGAAACATGTTGATCCATTAGACAGAGAATCTAGGATCATGCTACAGACATTAAGCACAATCGATCTCTCACATTGGCTCTTGCAGAACATGCAAAGAATTCGTCTCACCATGTATGAATTGAAGACTCCAAAGTTATTTCTAAGGTTGACCACTTCCATCATAGGAAGCTTAGGGAATTCATTGAGATTGAAAGGCATGCTAAGAATCTCAACAGAGATGATGGTTGGAAACTGAGTAAGATCTAGATTCCAACCCTCTCTAGGTGATTCCCCCCCACCCCTTGCATTAGGTTTTCTTTTTCTTTTGGTATTTTTTCTGGTATACATATTTTTAGGGTTTTATTTTCCCTTCCTTTTTCTTTTTTACCCCTGATCTTTGATTATTTTATCTTGTTTCTCTTTATTTCCCCTTGATACTATCTTATATATTATCCTATGTTTTATATTACCTTATAATATATTATACAATTTCATATGTATTATATTAATAAAATAATGGAAAAATATTTAACACTATAAAATATTTCAATTATATTAAAATATACATTAACAATTTTTCATTTTATTATAATATTTATTAAATTTAAATTTATTAATAATTTTTTTTAGTAAAAATTATTTAATATTCTCCCTAATTCCTAATTAACTAATTCATTAACGGCTAGTTTTTCAATGGCTTGTTTTTTTATATGGCTATTTTTTAGTGACTAATTTCGAGCAATGATGCATCCACACTATTTATTCAATAAGATTAGTTGGCCTTTTCACCTTGTCTTGAGGATGAACCACATTAGTTGGTTCGAAATGTCGACAAAATCCTAATGATGTGATTAATCTAAAAAGACATTTATCTAAAATGAACATTTTTATGTGGTTATTTCTTCAAAATAAAGGGTCCACATGAAAGGATATGTAAATGTGACCTTTTCAGGTTTTCGTATTTCTTTTTAGTATTCTAATGGAAATGAAACCATATCATACCTTTTTCTCTATTATAGGTTTTTTAAGAAAATAGCGAAAGACTTATGTTAGTGGTTAAAATGATAAGACATGTGGATTGAAAATTTAATGATTTTTTTCTTAAATTGTTGTTTTATGTCATTGGAGATAAAGAAAGTCATAGCTATTCCTATCCTAGTTTTCTGGGGTTAGTTTTTGGCTCACAATGGTCAAATCTGTGATGGGTTTTGAAGTTTTACCTTTCATTATTGCTCAAGCTATTTCCCTATTCAATTATTTCAAAGTGGATTCCCAGTAAATGCCCAAGAGGAAGATCGAGGGCATATTGATCGACAACCAAATCGATTTGGAATTATTAAACTAGGTATACTAAAGAAGGGAGAAGTTATGTGACATTGCGGTCTCCTTTAATTTTTATATTCCCACTTCATTTTCCTGAAATGAAATTCTAAGAGGGGTTCTAGTAACTTCATAAATGTAAGGAATATTTTTTATTTATTTTTAAATCCTCTAATAATGGGATTGGGACCATAGGTGATTGGAGATTAAAAATGCTGAATCATAATATAGTCATGCTTGTCACCCTTTTAATGGAGATTTTTTCCACTTTTTTCCAGGTTCTCTATAACTCACATATATATTGGAAGTTAAATGTAAGAAATTATAGGCTTCCACCAGAAGGCATCTTATTAGGAAGTTTATATTTTAATAATTAGAATGGGATTTTGAGATGGAGTGTCATACTTCATTTTGATATCTTCTAATTCTTGAAATATTATATATATATATATAGTTGGTAATATTCCCATGAAAATAAAAATGTTGTTTCATTTATATTTCTGTCAATGATAGCTTCGAAAACTTTTAGGGTTAAAATTTTTATTAAATTGTGATGTAATTTGGGTATATGTAATTCATTTAAAAAAAAATAATTTTTCATCTTCAAGGGTCATAGTCTCACGTAGATCTCAAATTATTTCATCCCGTGGTATTTCAAATTGACCAACAATCAGTCTCACTAAGCTACTTGTGATCATTTATGATTTTCATAGATAGATACTTTCATCCTGTAGACTAGGGTCAGCCACATCCTTTTAGTATATTAATTTTCCTTTTCCTCCAAATTATTTATTGAATCATAGATATTCATTAAATTTAAGTGCAGTAATATTTTTAATATTATTATTTTTTTTATATAATGATTTGTTCCTTTATTTCCCAATGATTTATCCAAGATTTGGCATTCTTATCCCATATTTTCTTGGGTAGTTGGAGTTTTTTTTCTAAGTTTCAATCAGTTTTTGGGAGCCTCTTCTGATACATGTTGTTTATATTTTTCTTACACATTTATAAACAGGTGCAAGGGTTGTTTATATGAGTTGGACATGGCAGGATGTATATTCTTTAATTTTGATATTATGTGTTATGAAATTTTATGGATATAGTCTACCCTTATCTAGGATTCTCTAAAGATAGTGCTTACTGAAACTTCACATCCACATAATATATGAAGTGTGATGAGGCTCTTGAGGATGATATTTTCTTATCCCATATCCAAAGGTTTGCTAACTTACCATTGTTTTCATACCTATAATAAGATTTCCACTCTGTTCTTATCCTACTCTCAATATTGTATTTCCAATTTATCTTATAATGGGCACTAATTCTAGTAAATATGTTTGAAGGGACTTTCTCCAAGCTCTTATTGGAAAATAAAAAATTTACGAGGTGATATTTTTGGATGTAATTATCATAGCATTTGTTTTCTTAGTGTTTATAGTCATACCCTTATGCGAGTATAATTTAAGCACTATTGATTGCTTGCTGAGGGTATAGAAACTCCTCTTCATAAGAATAATATCATCAATCTAAAGAAGAATGATGATTAGTATACAAGTGTGAGTTCTATTATATATCTATCAGCCTTTCTTTCCAGTTACCCTTACTAATTTACTCCCATCATTGAAAGTTGTTATAAACTTTTCAAAGTGCTTCCACGTGCACACACACACTTTAATTTTTATATATAGCAAAAAAATTGTGTATGTATGTGTATGTTTTTTTTTTAGTAGAGGAGTCGACAACTAGGCTAGTCTCATACTCGCATGACATGAGGTTGATTCCAACCACTACCACTATAAGCCCTAAATACCTACGAATGCCCCATTCCATGGGAATAGGTCAGACAAGGGGGATTTGAACCTCTATTAATCCAATCATAATACTTTCATTTTCATGGGCTTGCCAATTGAGCTACCCATGGGGCCCTGCTTCCTTTTTCCCAATGAATTTCCTCCCTGAATCCTCCTGTTTGGAGACATGTGGAATATAGATGGAATCACAAAGACTAACATCTTTTTCTAGACATGGGTACATCATAAAATGTGTACACATAATCTTAGGAAAACAAGAATCCATGGGCCATATATATTCTCTCTAGTCTTACTCATAATGAGCTTCCCTCCCAAATTTTTCTTGAACACTCTTTTTCTATAGTAAATTGGGAGTATTCCTTTCCTGATATCTCTCCTATGATGATATAACCTTCTATTATTTAAAATTTCTTTGTATCTTGGGATAAAAAATATTTTGGGGGATGCAAAGAGAATTTTATACTTAAAATGATTTGGAAAGTTCTGTCAAATTGTATCTATTGGGATATATGGCTAGTAAAAAACAACTTAGTTTTTCAAAATGCATAGTATCTTCCTATGATAGTGACTAATTGAGCTCTCCCTCTTGTTTTAGATAAATTTAATACTCAAAATTTGTCCCTATCTTCTCCATAATAATTCGATCTAGATGAAGAAATATGGTGTAAGCATTTGAGAATTAAAATATCATCTCTTAAGGAATACCCTCATTAAGAAAGTTTGTTTTGGTGCCTTCCCGTAGATGATATTAGGAAATGGATAGCTTCAATGTTTAGAAATGATTTTTTTTATAGTACTTATAAAAGGAACCCAATGGTGGTAGTTGGGGGGGGGGGGGGGGGGGGCGCGAGGAAACGATGCGATGAGGGAGGGAGGGGCGTGGGGGTGTTGTTTTGACCCATGTACAAAAAAATTGATCTTTGATTTTCTTGGAGTGTGGGATGGGAATCCAACAATGAAGATGAAGCATATGGTCTCTTTCAATGCCTTTCTCTACCTTGTGGAAAAGTGATTACAGGGGGAAAAAAATTCAAGAATTCAAACATTATTATAAGCCACCTTTGGAAAGGTATTATCCCCCAAGAAAATTAATCTAGTTAATTTTTTATTCATATAGGTCACCTCTTACCAATTTTACATAGTCTAATTGTGACCATATTCTCCTACATAATAATCTCATGGAAAATAAAATGGAAGAAAAGGAAATTAGTATGGATGTGGGGTCATTCCTTCTCAATGATAAGATAATATATCACCCTATACACTTAATATGCCTCTATTAAGAAAATGGTGTTTTCTATGATGATAAGAAAAAATTGATGATGATATGGATATTAGTTGTTTTTTATGGAAGTTACAACCTCCACTATCTACATGCCTCCTCATGTAGTGGGGAAAAGAACAACAAACTTATATACTCATTACATTGAAGTGCATATTTTTCATATGAGAATATGAAGTTTTGTAGAGGATTAGATGAAATGGATATTTATGTGAAAATAAATGCACATGGGTGGGAGTGCAAAGTTACTTTATGAAACCTTATCAAGAGTATATTACTTGACCCTTGGAAGAAGCTAGTTTATTTGGATCTATGGGAATCCAAGCTCTTGTTGCTCAAGGTATCATTCAATTATCATGAGAGATGGCGGAAATGTGAGTATTTAAGATAGGAAGGGAAAAATGGTTGGTTTCATCCTCAATGACCCTCATGGGAATGTATAAGTTCAATAATTCCATATAACTCCTTCCATGACATGATTGGATTTATTAATGGATTTAGTTTGGTTCTTGGTGGCATGAAAATTAGTATAAATTTACATCCCCTTAATCGGATTATGGAATTTTTTGTGTTGAGGCTAAAAGGTTGGTTTTCTTAGTCCTCGTTTAGGAAGCAGAGCCCGAATGGTTCCTCCATATTTTCTTTGTTCTATTTATTTCCCAATTACATTTTTTTTTTTTTTGAAATACTCCACCCTAAATAATTTTCTAAATTTTAGGTCACTCCTTTCTCATTATACATCTTTTTTATAGGATACATGCTCTCTTAATGTTAATTTGAGTCTGATTTCTATGGTTAACAAATTATATATCATATGATTGGTATTTAATCTTCAAGTAGGTTTATCTGTATGTGTATTTTTCAGGACAACCAGGCTTCCATTTGGTCGCTCAATATTGGATTCTCACTTTATAACTATGGGAAGTCTTGATAGTTTACTATGATCACACTTAAGTTGGTATTTGTCCTGAAACAGAAGGAAATTTAGATACCTAATATTAAGTCTTATCTAAGAGGCTATATCTAGGGTTGGTTTTGGGTTTCCTTCCCCTATTTTTTCATAGCTCAGAAGGATTCAAGGAAGGTCCCCCATCTAGATTAGGTTGAGGATATTGATCAATTATAGGGCCTATTTTGTTTATAGATCCATCATAGGGACATAATATCCACTATCACTATGGATATGGATCTTCTTGTGGAGCATAGTGTCAAATTGAAAAGTATGGAAGACTAACTTGTTTCCTTCATAAACATCTCAATATTATCCAATTTGTTATCAAATAGCTCCATCTAGGACAAGCTTAAATTATCACACTATTTTCCTTCCATACATAAATGTATCTATATCTCGTACAGTCATTTGGGGAAATATGAATACTCTCTGTCACACTAATAGTTCCTGTGTGTTACAATTTTTTTAAAGCTACAAATGTTTTCTCAAGGATCTATGTAAATAGGAAAATTAGATTTGCAATTGTTGTTTTAGACAAATCTGGCTTTCCGTGAAAGGCGCTCTACAATCCAGTATAGGGTAGATATGTAAGCGTTAGATGTAATGTAATATTGTATGTAAACTAGCCTAGAACCATATGAAATCTGGATCTATCAAGTATTGAGATAGATCAAATCTCTCGAGGTGAAAACCTCTTTTTTGAGAGAAAATTTTGAGGAAAGGTTTGCACCTTGAGAGATTTGATTGCTTTTGGTAGTTGATAGATCTAGATTTAAGATGGATCTAGGCTAGTTTCAATTGTGTGCATGCAAGGAAAATATATCGAAGATATGATTCATTTTGTCAATGATATGTAAATATATCTAATATTAATATAATCATTTTAAATATGTTATATAATTATATACAGACATAATGGAAATAAACTAGCTCAGGCGATGGTAGCTTATCTCTGAGAAGAGATGTGGCAGCTACATGCTTATGAATTGCATTACAATGAGGCTAATGGCCTTTTTATTATTCAACATCATGGGAAAAACCTAAACAACCAAAACCCTAATTGCAAGAGATGAAACCCCAAGAGTTTGTGGGCCCCATTGGGGTTAGTTGGGCAACCAAATTCCCAAAATGCATGACCAACCATTAATAAAGGCCCTCCTTGGATTTAAAGGTAGTATTCCACACATCGGAGGGTTTGATTGATACCTGATGATACTTAGACTTCAAGCCAATCTTGCTAAAATATTTGGCCCCCTTGAGTTGGTCCAGAAGGTCATCAATTCATTGGATCGAATACCTATTCCATACAATGATTTTGTTCAACGCCCGATAGTCAATAAAGAGTCTGCAAGTCCCATCATTCTTCTACACCAACATGATCGGTCTCCCACAAGGCAATGAACTTGGTCGGTTGTGAACTTTATGAAATAGATCCTAAATGCACCTCTTGATTTCATCGTTCTCCAAAACAAAGCGCCAATAGATTAGTCCATTGGGTAGCGGCATGCCTAGGGTCAAATCAATGGATTTCTTGACCCGATAATGCAGACGTACCCCTGCAGGTGAGGTGAATATGTCCCTGTGCTTCTCCACGACCTTTTCCATTTGTTGTTTCCGTGCGGAGGAGCCCTGTATGGAGGTCGTGGCCATAGTATTCTTCTTGCTTTGAGGGCGGATCATAAGGAAAAAAAATTTCCTAGTTTTGGAAATGAGCTTAATGCATTGCTTTGTAGTGATCAAAGAGATGGTGGTAGGCAATGCTACCTCTAGTATCCTATAAAATTTATTTCCCAAAGTAACAATAACAATGTGAGGCCTAGACTCATACACAACAGGTAGCTTCCACAAGTATGGTTGAACTAATAATATATCACAAACTTCAAGAGGAGAAACATCACATAATACCTCATCTTTGAAGGGCTTGATGATGTAGGGAAGATGACATTGCTGGATGACGCAGAGATCATGTCCATGGTGAAGCCGTGTATGGTTGTGGGTGTGATGTGGTCAGAAGGCCTAGCCACTTCACGACCTCTACTGAAATGAGGTTCTTTTGACTCTCGAGTCAACAATGAACTGCAGTGGGGAACCCTTCATCCACATCTGGGAATGGAAGAGGCACTCCCCTTCCTCTGGATCTTTTGGTTCCTCCTATATTTTGGTGGTGGCAATAGTGGCACTAGGCTCCACATCGATAATCTACTTCCCTTTGTGATTCCCCTTATCGGGTTCTGACTCAGATTCAGAACATGCATCTGATTCGGAATCCTTGAGCTCCACAACCAGTGAATGCTTGGCCCCACACTCACTTGTGTTGTGAGTGGAGCTCTTCTGGAACTCACACCACTTTCCCGTGTCCTTCTTTGGCTTCGTGGTGTTTTTCTTCGCTTGCGGCTTCGAAGGGTTGTCTTGGGTGCCCCACCTTGGCTTTGTCCTTTGTTCTGCGGTTTGGGGGCGTCTTTCTCTTGCTTCTAATTCACAGATCCAAAGTATCGTTTCTTTTGTTTGAATTTATGTTAAATCTTGGAACCATACTGGTATTTTGCACCAAGCCAGGAGATGTCCAAGAACTCCATTTCCTCATGGATGTATCTTTGGATACAATTGTAGTACTTAAGTACCAAATGCTTCTCCTAATCTTTGATACCCAACTTTGTGCACGGGGTATGGAGCAGATTCATCTACCCATGCACAAATTGATCCCTTTACTGCCACAACATAGTCCATTGTATGTACTTGTCCTCATAGCTCCCCACGGGGTGATATTTTTCCTTGATGGCATCTCAAAAATAATTCGAAGTGGGTGTGACAAAGAATAAGGAGGATTTCTTCTCGTATTTTTTCTCACAATAGGTTTCCCACCAGTTCTTGACATGGGGGGGAAATTTGAGGAGTGCCAAAGTATTTTTTTCCTGATTGGAAAAGTCATGAACTAAAAAATATCCTTCTAATAGATTCAACCATCTATCTACAAAATATATATCTAATGTAGAAATTTGAATAACTGATATATTATTCACCGAGATTCTCCTGATCACACACTATTTTAACTTCATGCACAATACAGAATCTCTTCTACCATTGATCATTAATTATGGAAATAAAAACAATCGCATGCGCACATTAATACCATAAACAATCACACATATGAACATAGTATTTCATGGGAAAGCTTAAAGCTGAAAACCCCCAACTATCTGTATATTATATGTCATAGAGATCATGTAACAATCATTGTACAAAACTCCTCACAAGCTCTCAGCACAACCTCCAATTGCTACACACTAATCAAGCTAGATCTAGCAAAACACATGCTCCAATCTCTGCCACTTGATAGCCAGCCTCTATTGCGTAATCAATGTTGTAGATGGCTCATTAAATAACTTCGAACCACCTGGCTTGTACTGCGCAATCCTCATGGGCTCCTCCAATCACTGGTAGTTGCAAATATGCAACATTATAGTCACAACTGATAGTTAACCTGCTCTTTCACCTATCTCTTCACTGGTCTCCACTAAAACTGTCCATGCACTGAAGTTAACTGATGTATTATTTAGTTGATTGATGAGTTTATAATTAGTGAATTAATTATTAATTAATTCACACCACTCTACACTAGTGTATTAATCAGTTAGACTATATACAACTAGCTCAACTATGTTTAGAATAGTTAAACTGAACACAACTCCATTAACTCCTCAATCAACTCCACCAAACTCTGTCACATGAGTTCTAACTGAAGTATCCATGCAATAGCTCCACATAACCCTCAAGAATAACGTAATTCCTTATGTCAGCTGTTGTGCCACATCTATTCACTTAACTGAAGTGCTCCAAGAGAATAAGATAATGTTTATAGTCCAAATATTATTAAGAGATAATAATATTCGACATATCTATTTTTAGACTGGCAATCTAAAAATAGATTCCGCCCAATATGTCTACAAATAGAATTCTCTGTTTTAGCTTGACCAACCATCCACAAATAGCATCCTACAACTCATAGAACATGATCCATATGTCTAAAAATAGACTTTGCGCCAAAAATAGCCTGCGGGCCCACTTAGTGAAGGTGACTTATTTCCACTAAGCTCATCATCTTGTTGCAATCTCAACACTCCCTCTCAACAAGATAAGGATTATCTGTCACCCCTATCCTGCCTCTGTGGTATTCGAATTTTCTCCTGGTGAGCGCCTTCGTCAAGATATCAGCATCCTGATCCTCCGTAGGAATGTATGAAAGTAACATGACCTTCTGCTGCACACAATCTCTGATATGATGATACCGGATGTCAATGTGTTTAGATCTATCGTGAAATACTGGATTAACCGAGAGTTTGATGCAACTCTGATTATCACAATATATCACAGTAGGATCCAAGTGTGAACCGAACAACCCGACCAGGATCTTCCTCATCCATATAGCCTCGCATGCAGCCAAACTCGCTACCATATACTCAGCCTCTGCTGAACTGAGTGCCACGAATCTCTGCTTCCTGCTGTACCAAGAAACTGTTGTCGACCCTATACTGAAAATCCCTCCAGATGTGCTCTTTCTGTCCGTTGGGCTCCCTGCCCAATCTACATTCGTGAAGCCACACAACTTCACCTCATCCGACTGTCTGTACCATAATCCATATCCCGATGTGCCTTTGAGATATCTCAATACATGCTTGTCTGCCTTCTAGTAGAGCTTGGTAGGCTTAACCATAGCTTTTGAAAGCTGGTTCACAGCATAGCATATGTCGGGTCGTGTATTGACCAGATAAATAAGCGACCCCACCAACTGTCGATAAACAGTGGCATCCACTACCTCCGCCAAAGTAGCATCCTCCTTCCTCCATCCACCAGGAAGAGGAGTATCAACAGGCTTGCAGCCATGCATTTTGAACTTCTCCAGTGTCTCCCGGGCATACTTGCCTTGAGAAAAAAACAACCCATCACTGCGCTGCCAAATTTCCAATCCCAGGAAATAATGAAGGAGGCCCAAGTCCTTCATCTCAAACTCTTTTGCAAGATCATCCTTGCATGAGAGTATCAACAACTCATCACCTATCAAAATCAAATCATCTACATAAATTACAATGATCAGCAACTTACCCTCCACCACAATCTGGTATAGGTTCGGATCCGCCTCACTCTTGGAGAATCCAAGTCCAGTGAAATCCTTTGTATATCAGTGTGTACAAGCACGGCAGGTGCTTAGCCTGTCCATACATCGCTCTTGAGCTGCTTGCATGTATTCATTGAGATCTCCAATACTTGGTGCTCTATGTACACCTCCTCCTCAATGACTTCGTTGAGGAACACAGTCTTCACATCCATCTGATGAATGTGCCACCCCATCTGCGCTGAGAGAGAAATAATTGTCTGTATGGAAGAATAACTTGCGACAGGTGCAAAGGTCTCCTCATAATCGATCCCCTCAATCTGTGAAAAGCCTCGGGCAACAAATCTTGCCTTGTACTTCTCCACACTCCCGTTAGCTACCTGCTTCACTTTGTAGATCCATCTCTAACCCACCACTGATTTCCCTTCTGGCCTCAGGGACAATCTCCCATGCACTGTTTCTGACAATCGAATCATAATCTTCCACCATGGCATCTACCCATGCGGGATCCTCCACAACTTCCTCGAAAGAGGATGGCTCTGTCACGATACACTTGCTCATAAGAGACCTTAGTATCAGGTATACCGATGGGGTGATTGTCTCTATCTGCTTGTTTGTGATGTAGGTGCTCCTACAATCTTCTTTGCATCTTAGAGCGATCGCTCGGCTTACGCCAATCAGCTTCCTTCTCGATGGTTAGTGGCACATGGTGCTGATCTCTTCCCTCCATGAACTTCCTTTTGTGGCTGATCCACATCAGAAGCTCATCATAGAGCTAATAGCTCCTCATACGCATACGAGTGTAGCTCCCTCTCAAGCGACAACTTCAGGGCTTTCTCCTCATGAAATTTGATATCCCGTCGCACAAACGGTCTTGGGGCCCATGCGGAAAATACACATGATAGTTGTGGGTAGCCTTAGTTTACAAATATCCCAACCTCCGCAGTCGGCTCTAGCTTCTTCCTGGCATCCTTCGTCACATGAATGTAAACAGGTGAACCAAAAATCCTCAAATGGGAAATATCAGGCCTCTTACCAGAAAACGCCTCCTCGGGTGTACTCATGCCAAATATCCTGTGAGGACAACGATTCTGCACATATACTGCAGTATTGCATGCCTCGGCCCTGAGGTGTGGAAGGCCCCGATGTACAACATCGCAGGGTACCACACACGATCGGTCTGTTCTTAAGCTCAGCCGTGCTGTGTGGGTTGTATTTGCTTATGAAGCTCTCTTAATTCATCTGTATTCACCAGTCAGCGAACTACGCCGAGATGAATTCACCACCATTGTCGCTCCTAAGAGCCTTCACCTGCTTCCCGATTCTTTCTCAACCAGTGCCTTGAACTCACAGAACTTTGAGTATGTCTCGCTCTTCTTCTGCATGAAGAAGATCCAGCACTTCCGAGAAAAATCATCAACAAAGATCACATAATACCTGTGCTTTGCTGTCGAAGCTACTGAGAAAGTTCCACACACGTCTGTGTGAATTCTCTCAAGGATCGTCGTGGCGCGACTATCCTTCTCGTGAAAGGTGGCTTTCACAAATTTTCCCAAGGTACACCCCTTGCACTGATCTGACTGCGCAAGAGTGCCTTTAGGAAGCCCAGTAGAAATCTGCTGCAATATCTTCAAAGCTCCATGGTGAAGGTGGCCCAATCTTCGGTGCCACAACTCGCCATCATCCCGGCTCACCACTCCTTCTGCCTTGCCTGCCATTGCTGCACAGCCATCTACCTGCAATTGATAAAGGTTCTTAACTTGAACCCCTATCCTCCGGGTCTCACCAGTTGCCTTACTGCGCGGGAAAGCCTTTCCCTCGCTAAAGACAACATCATATCCCTTGTCTTCTAACATCGCCACAGAGATAAGATTCTTCTTCAATCCTGGAACATGCATCACTTCCTTCAATACGAAGGGTTTAACAGACTCCCTCTCAAAGGAAATGAGTACCGTACCGATCGCCTTTGTATCTACCATCATCGCCTGCGATGTGCCTCCAAGATCTTTCTCATCCAGATCAGTAAACAAATCTCGATCTCCTGTCATGTGAAAAGACGCACCACTGTCAAGAAACCACACTGAACCCATCACACTTGAGACAAAGCATGCGATCAGTGAAAAATCCAGCTCAAATTGTGAGGCTAAGGCCTCTCCAGCTGCAAATCCAGCGACCTGCTTATTTTTCTTCTTCTGTGGACAATTAGTGACGTAATGTATGTGTTGGTGATAGTGAAAGCACTTCACCTTGGACATGTCCTGCTTCTTGCCTTTTGCACCGGATTGAGAAGCTTTCTTTCTCTTCCCCTTCTTTTCTTTGGCAGCCAAAGCGCAATTCTCTTCATCAGAGTTCTTTGATGAAGATATGTCCCTGGTACTTCGCCTTATCTCCTCTTGCACAAGATCCGACCAAATTCGCTCCCATCCTGGCAATTTCTCCTGACCATTAACAGAGTCCTGTTAGGAATGCCAACTCTTCGGAAGCCCAAGGAGAGCCAAGCTCACCAAGTCCTCATCATCAACAGTCACCCCCACACTTCCCATCTCATCCCTGCATTGGACGAACTTCGTGAGGTACTTGGGAATACTGTCACCTTTCTCCATTTTTATGTTTCTGAGTTTATCCTTGAGCGTCAAATTCCTCTGGTTGCTCTTGCTTTGGAATAAATCTGTCAAAGCTTTCCACATAAAGAATGTAGAAGCTTTACCATGAAGGCTAGATACTATGTGATCCTTCACACCTTCCAACAGAATCCTTCGACACTTTGTTGTCTTCTTTTGCCATGCATCAAGTGAGGCAGCATCGCTAGAAGCAGGTTTTGGAATTTCTGCATCTATGAACTCCTTCAACCCATTATCATCCAACACCGCCTCCATCCTGTCCTTCCATGAAATATAATTCGAAGTTTTGCCACCTCAAGAGCCTCCTCTATCACCTTAATCTAGTTGAAAGACATCCTCAACGACACAAAAGCTGTGTTGCAAATTCGAATTCCACCGGCCACAAAACTCAGCTTCAATGCTTTGCAATTGCTCCAATGATCAATATCACTCTGATACCATGTATAAATTTGAATAAATGATATATTATTCACCGAGATTCTCCTGATCACACACTATTTTAACTTCATGCACAATACCGAATCTCTTCTACCATTGATCATTAATTGCGGAAATAAAAACAATCGCATGCGCACATTAAAACCATAAACAATCACACATATGAACACAGTATTTCATGGGAAATCTTAAAGATGAAAACCCCAACTATCTGTATATTATATGTCATATATATCATGTAACAATCATTGTACAAAGCTCCTCACAAGCTCTCATCACAACTTCCAATTGCTACACACTAATCAAGCTAGATCTAGCAAAACACATGCTCCAATCTCTGCCACTTGATAGCCAGCCTCTATTGCGTAATCAATGTTGTAGATGGCTCATTAAATAACTTCAAACTACTTGGATTGTACTTCGCAATCCTCATGGGCTCCTCCAATCACTGGTAGTTGCAAATATGCAACAGTATAGTCACAACTAATAGTTAACCTGCTCTTTCACCTATCTCTTCACTGGTCTCCACTAAAACTGTCCATGCACTGAAGTTAATTGATGTATTCTTTAGTTGATTAATGAGTTTATAATTAGTGAAATAATTATTAATTAATTTCACACCACTCTACACTAGTTTATTAATCAGTTAGACTAAATACAACTAGCTCAACTATGTTTAGAATAGTTAAACTGAACACAACTCCATTAACTCCTCAATCAACTCCACCAAACTCTATCACATGAGTTCTAACTGAAGTATCCATGCAATAGCTCCATTTAACCCTCAGGAATAGTGTAATTCCTTCTGTCAGCTCTTGTGCCACATCTGTGCACTTAACTGAAGTGCTCCAAGAGAATAAGATAATGTTTATAGTCCAAATATTATTAAGAGCTAATAATATTTGACATATCTATTTTTATACTGGCAATCTAAAAATAGATTCCGCCCAATATGTCTAAAAATAGAATTCCATCTATTTTTCTAACTTGACCAACCCTCCACAAATAGCATCCTGCAACTCATAGAACATGATCCATATGTCTAAAAATAGACTTTGCACCAAAAATAGCCTGCAGGCCCACTTAGTGAAGGTGACTTCTTTCCACTAAGCTCATCATCTTGTTGCAATCTCAACA
>JAXQQM020071920.1:0-90226 GCA_034641835.2 Pinus albicaulis
CACATAAAAAAAAAATTAAAAAAATTAAAGTGCCGAAAACATGTGAAAAAAAAAAGTGATTCTGCATAACCACTTTTCAAAATCAGGTTTTTTTTTTCTTCTTGCTACTTCAAAAAGTAGGTACCAGTTCAGTTATCTATTTCATCGATAACGTTATTAATGAAAGATTAAAAATAACAAAAAAAATAAAGAAAAAAATTGAAGTTTATACTGTAAATTAATGGAAGATTTAAAAAAACAGAAAGAAAATACTTGAATTATTCAAACTTGACTACAATGTGCACAATGTCTGATGGAGCGAATCCAGTGACAAATGAGTAGAATGAAAATTTATGGAGCAATTGTGAGGTGGTTTTATAGATTTTTGTTGTTGAATTTGATTGGAAGGGAGGATTGACACAAACTGTTTTTTTTTCCAAATTCAAATGTGTGTTGTGGATTAATTTGGATGTCATCTAATGACTGATAAAATCTTATGGTTGATCCTTGTGCTTTCCTTTGTGTTTAATTCTTGAATCCTATGCTTGATTCTTGAATCTTGTGTGTTGGTGTCATTTATTGCTTTGAGCAAGTTGCATTGATGAACATATATGCAATTATGGCTAACACATACATTCTCTATTCTTGTGCAAGTATTAATGAATTTTGGTCATAACTGCTCTAGTGTATATTTATTGGGGTTGGTATGATGTGATATGTGTACTCTTGGATAGTATGGGATGGAAGTTTTGCTTGTTTTTTAAATCAGACCTAGAGGTACTTGGGACAAGATGTCTTGTTAAATTGTGATACTAAAGGCTAATGTTGGAGAGTTGTAAGCCCAATCAATATATGAGTCCATTTTGAATATATTTAAATAGTTTATATAACTTAATACTATCTATTTGTGTTTTAATTATGATTATTTTTTTGTCATATTTTAATGGCTGTGTAAAATCAGTGCTATAACAACTACTGGTCCATACACAACAATAAAAACCTCTCTCCTAATATAAAGAAAAAATGAATTTAACTTTAAAAATAATAAATATAATATATTAATTAAATTATATTATTTACACCAAAACATTTTAGCATATTTACACCAAAACATTTTAATAACATGAAAAAAAATAAATCTTATGTAAAAGGACAATAAAATCATATTTTTCATGTCATCATACACTTTCTGCAAACCAATGTTTGTTTTTTGAAAAAAGTTAAATGCTAGAGTTTTCACCTTGAGTAAGGTGTCAACCCGCTTTCATCAATGACTAGTTTGTATGTCATCTTGTTTTCATAATTTGAGTATTTCAATAGTATAAACTTGTATTTTTTTTTTTTTTTAAACTGTAACGGATAGTGTTTTTATTTATAGATGAGATCAGGCTGGGCCGGAGCCAAAGCAGCCTTCATTACATTTCTTCTTGCTGTTTCTATTACAATCTCTATCTCTTGTCATGGGATACATATTTGAACTGGCGCTTTGCTGTTTATGCTGAGTTCTCCCTGAGCTAGTGTGCAGCCTTGGTTGGCATATTTGTCAGCTTCCTTGTTCGATTCTCTAAGAATATGATAGCAATTGAAGGTGGTAAACTCTTGAATTATGTTCCGAAGCCTTTGGAGGTTCTTATTTAGGACAACGTCGTTGAACTTGCTTTCCATATGGATTTTTTTAATCAACATTTCAGAGTCTCCGAATTCCTGGATTTCTCTGATTCCTCTTTCTTTGGCGATTTGACAGGATTTTATCAAGCTCAGGATTTCGGCTTGATTGTTGGTCCGCTGTCCTAAGCCCCAACTGTAGGTCTCTTTGGAAGATCCGTCCTGAGAGAGAATGAGTCCTCCAACGCCTGCTGTACCGGGATTTCCTTTAGATGCTCCGTCGAAGAAGATCGTCGTTGTTCCTTGTTTTCGCCACCAACTCTGAAATTCTTCATCTTTTCCTCTTAGTCTCCATTCTGGATTTTGATGGGGTCTCACTGCACTTTGATTTCTGTTTCGAAATGCAAAAGTCCCAAGCCATTTCCTTTCAGCAGGCAGTAGTGTGGATTTGTCTTTTAGCGGTTGGTTGCTCAAGGTTTCAAGGAGTAGGCCTTTTGCTTTGGCTGCCACTGTGGTCGGAGTCCAACATACATTGTTAAAAATATGTTCGTTCCTAGCTAACCACAGTTTCCAGCACACGTACTTTGGAATAGTGATCCATACCCTGGCCCATAGTGACTCGTTGTTGATGCTCGAGGGGTAGCGGTCTTTCCATGTCGTGAAGAGTTCAGTTACTGTCAAATTTGCTGGAGTCACATTGTTCAATCCATGGAGGGTGAGTTCCCATACTTTAGTTGCGAAAGAGCATGCTACAAATAGATGATCAATTGTTTCATCGTTCTGTTTGCATAGGATGCATCTATGCAGCCCTGTGAAATTTCTCTTCATAAGGTTTTCTCTTGTTAATTTTTTTTTCCTGCATAACAGTCCATAAAAAGAAATTGATTTTTGGGAGCGCCATCGCATCCCACACCTGCATCCAAAAGGCTGAGGGTTGCATACAGTTGCGCTGACTTTGCTGAGCTTCGAATCCCTTTGCAGAGGTGTATTTGCCTGAAGACCCCCATCCCTAGGTATCCGCAGCGTTCTGATGCACAGGGGCTGCATCTTTCAGATCGAATTTGAGTCGGGATGTTTGCTGGATTAAATGATTTGGAATGTCGTTGAGCCTCCACGCCTGCCAATTGCCTTGTTCATCCCACTCCGAGATCTCTGAAAGTCATTTTATGCCTCTTTCTTTTAGCAGATTGCGCAGATCAGGGTACTCTGTCTTGGATTCAAGTGGATCGTTCCCCATTATTCTGTCATTCCAGAGCTTAACCTTTCTACCACTTCCAGGGATTCGATAGAGATGTTTTATGAAGACTGGTATGCTCCTTTTGCACAGCTCCCACAGATGGGTTCCACGTTTTCTGACTGCGTTTTCCAGTTGACTTAGCAATGCTCCAGGCAGGTATTTGTATCTTAGCGTTCTGCATGATGGGTGATTAGGGTCGATGAACATGTGCTAGAGTATCTTGCAGCCAAGAGCTATGATCACTTGCTCAGGATCTCTGATTTGCAGCCCTCCATCTCTGAGTGAGAATTTTACAGTTTCCCACTTCACCAAGTGGAGTTTTCGCTGATTTCCCCTGCCTCCATGCCATAAGAAATCTCTCAGGAGTTTATTTAGCTGCCCTGTGATTGATTTTGGGGCCAGCAAGAATGAGGCCTGATAAATTGGGAGTGCAGAGAGCACTGTTTTTATCATTATAAGTTTGCCTCTGTGGGTGAGCCACTGCCCACCCCATAATTCAATTTTTGACTAGATTTTGCTCAAAACTTCCTCCCACAATGCGCACCTGTTTATGCCCAGGGTGAGTGGCAGCCCAAGGTAATTAATTTTGTCCCATTTTGAATGAACTTTGAACCCCAATATACTTGCTACTTTTTGAATTTCTGCTTCTTCAACGTTCCAACTGTAAACTGCACTTTTTCTTTCATTTATCAAGGCCCCTGAGACTTTGCAGTATGCTTGTAAGGTGGACTTGTACGCATTGGCTATTCTGTAGGAAGCCCCGCCCAGCATGAGTGAATCGTCAGCAAAAAGGGCGTGATTGATAGGCTCCAGCTCTTTCCTTATTCGTAGACCTGGAGCATTTCCATTTGTTTTGTCCAACTCAAGCTTTCTGCTCAGTGTGTTCGCCAGAAGTATATACAGATAGGTTGAGAGGGGGCATCCTTGCCTTAGACCTCTCAAGGCTTGAAAAAAACTGGCTGGCCTCCCATTTTCCATTGGGGCTATCCAAGGCCTACTGGTGCATGCTTTTATCAATTCTACAAACTCTTCCGAGAAGCCAAAATTCAGAAGAACTTTATAAAGGAATGACAAGTTGACTCTGTCGAATGCATTGGCCATATCAAGCTTGACTAGCATTCCTTTCTCTTTTCTTGTGTTGCTGGAATGTATAGTTTTCTGAACTTGGATGACGCTATCCAAGATGTGTCTTCCTTTGACGAAAACTCCTTGTGAGGGGGAGATGAGATTGCCTAGCAGGGGTTTCATTCTGTTAGCGATGATCTTTGCTATTATTTTGTATGATGAATTACATAATGAAATAGGCCTGAACCTTTCAAAAGTTTCTGGATTGGTTTCTTTCGGTATTAGTGCTAGGAAGGTTGAGTTTGTGCTGCCTCCCATCTTTGCTTTCTGCAAAAAACCTCTGATCATTCTAATTAAATCTGCTTTTATTATTTCCCAGCATATTCTATAAAAGTGGATTGTGAATCCATCTGGCCCGGGCGCTTTGTCGGGTTCCTTTTGCTGATTTCTTCCTCAGTGACCTGCTTCAGGAGAGCTATATTATCCTCCTTAGATACCAACGATGGGATGTTTTTTAGGAACTCTTCATTTTCTTCTTTGTTGCCTTCATTCCCTTTACTATATAGATTTTGGAAGTGCGTGCCTGCCTCTTTAATTTGATCTATTCCCTTGCAAAGCGTCCCATCAGAGGTTGAGATTTCAGAAATGTGGTTTCGAGAAAGGCGTGCTCTACATTTCCAATGGAAATAAGAGGTGTTACTATCCCCGGATTCCAACCATAGACTGCGAGACTTTAATCTCCAATAGTCTTCTTCTATCCTAAATGAGCGGTAGGTGTTGCATTGGGCTGCTTGCTCTTTATCCAGCTCTGCTGTTGTTATGTCTGCAAAATCCATTTCTCTTTGCAGATTTCCCAATTGCTGTACTGCTTCCTTTCTTTGACTGCTGGGTGTGCATGTAGGAATCTTTCTCCATTCTTTAAAAGCCTTGTTGGTTTGCTTTAACCTTTGTTCCCATACATAGCTAGGAGAGCCTGTGACTGAAATTGACCAGGCTTTTCTGACTGTCTCTTGAAATCCACTTCTTTCTCTCCAAAGCGGGCTGAATCTGAATGGGATTGGGCCCAAATTATCTTCCTCCTCCATCGAGAGTAGGATGGGTTTGTGGTCAGAGGTAAGTTTTGGAAGGATATCTGAGGAGATGATCCTTCTTTCCAGGAGTAAAGTGCTTTGTGCTAGGAATCTGTCAAGTCTTGCTGAGATATGATCTGCACCTGTCCTGTTATTTTTCCAAGTGTATAACCCTTTCTTTGGTTTGATATCCAGTAATTCCCATTGTAGTATTATGTCTTCTACCACATGTAGTATTTGATCCCTGCTACTTCTGCCACCTCTTTTTTCTCTTCCTTTCATCACTATGTTGAGATCTTCGGCTATGATTATGTTGCTTGGTGATTTAAGTTCCAAAAATTCATTTAGATTTTGCAAACAATTTTATTTTATTTATTTATTATTATTATTATTTTTTCTGCATAGGTTACCAGAACATAAAGATTGAATAAGGCAATAGTTAACTTACTTGCTATGTGCTTCAGCTCAGTGAAGATCCAGTGCTGAGTGGTGTGTGTGTTGACTAGCTTGAATTGGTCCTCCTTCCATAGGGTGGCTATTCCACCTACAAAACCCCTTGTGCTCACTATTTTACCTGAATTCTTTTGCCATTTCTTTTTGCTGATTTCTAGAAGAGTATCCCCTTCAATTTTTGTCTCTTGGAGCAATAGGATCTATGCTGGTTCCGTTTTCATAAGATCTTTGACTGCTTCGACTTTTGACGGGTTCCCCAATCCTCTGCAGTTCCAAGAGACGATTCTCATTACTTACTATTGGGAGTAGTGTTTATTCCTCCTTTTGGAGGCCTTGTTCTTGTGCTTCTTCCGATTGACATTTCTATTGTGGCCTAGCTTCCTTGAGTTTTTTGTCTCTCTGCCTCTTCCTCCCTTGCTTCTCTGCGTGACTTCCTTCCTGCTCTTTTAGCAGGCCTCTCCAAGTTCTGTTCCTCTGAGGAGCTGAGTGGATCTATGATTTTATTCCTCGCTATATCTGCATATGAGGGAGAAGGGGTAATTTCTGGAATCGCTGTTTTCTTCCCTTCTACCTCTTTGCTTTTACCACTAGGGGAGGTCTGATCTTGTTCCATGCTGTCATTGTTCAACTCTTTTGTTTCTACTTCCTTGTTAGGATCTATGATCTGTATACCTGCTGCTAATGTGGGATTGGAGGTCCCAGATCCAGGATCCTGGGGGTCTAGCAGGGTTTTGTTTTCTTTTGCATTGCTCTTGCCTCTATTTTTTGCTGATCCTGCTTTCTGCACTTTTGTCCATTGTTCTGCTTTTGCGTTTTCCTATTCCTCTGTGGTCCTTTTTTTGCAATATCTTGCAAAGTGGCCGTAGCCGTGACAGTACCTGCATTTGAATGGTAACTTCTCATAGTCTAGCTCCTGGATGTGCGTCCAGTCTGCGACAGTTAATTTTATCTCTTCCGGGAGCCCTACTTCCAGATTTACCTCTACGCAGATCCGTGCGCAGGAATACTGATCTTTCATCACTGCTTGATCTATGTACTTTCCCAATGAGTTGCCTATAGTTTGCAGTGATTTTTGGTTCCAGCAATGCAGCGGAAGGTGGGGGAGGCGTACCCAAACTGGAACAGCCGACGACACATCATGATCTGGGTCGAAATCAGGGGTCCATTTGTTTAGGTACAACCCTTGTGGCCCCATGAAATATGGTTCGTTCCGGAAAATGAGGTTTTTGTCTTATGCACTTTCGAATACAAAGACGAAGAAGCCTTTTCCAACGAAATGGCTTTTGATCCCTTCGGAGATTAGCGGAGACCAGTTCCTCTGCACCCATTCCTCTACTGCTTTAGGTGAAGGCCAAAGGCCTGTAAATTGACCAATAAGCCCTCTGTCTGCAAGATTGAGGGCATATATACAAGTTTCTTCGATTGGTAGCTCGATTGAAGGCATACAATCCAGTTTTTTAACAAATTTCTGCTGCATCTCTGTCAGCGTTCTTTTATTTGCTCCTGCAGTTAGTTTTTTAAATGCCACGAGGTCTGGCATGGGGGGAATGGTCTCAGCACCCCTTCCGGAAGCCATGTCTGCTTGCATGCTGACTCTGCCAACGCATGCAGCAGTGTTCAGCGCATGCAGTAGATGCTTTTCCAGCGGTCAATTCAGATCAATGCTCTCTCGATTTTTTTGTCATTTTAAATGCTGGAGTTCACACCAAGTCTGGGCTAAATTTCGTTATCTGTCGATCTGGAATTCAACGCTGGATGTGATTGGTTCTTTCAGTTCAGAGCCAAGTCAACCTTCAGAGCCGAGTCCTCTTGAGACCTTGTAGTAAAGCAAATTCTATAAAATTGTATTTTGAATTTGCTGTTTAAATGGTAAAAATTCAATATAATCAATATTGTTTATTTTATTTTATTGTGAAAAAATTAAAGAAAATAACAATTTTTTATATTTCTTTATAAATTCCTTAAATTGATTAGTGAATTTAACAATTATTTCAACTTTTTAATAAATAATTTAAAGACTTAAAATTCATAATTTTATTATAAAATATAATTATATTTTAAAAATAATATTAAAATTTTCAAAATAATTTATTTTACGAAAATAATAAAAAATATTATTAATTTTATTTAAATAATTTTTAATTAAAAACAATAAATTTTTTATAAAAATTGTATCTTATATCTATATCCATGTATAACAATAGGGATCTGTCTGCATGAAATATCCTATATGATCACGTCTATGCGTCCTCTCTTTATCGGCTCTGTAGTTGGTATTCTCTTTCCTTATTGCTTGTCTCAATATGTTCCCTTCTTATAAAGAAAAAACTTTTTCTATTTGGTTTCCCATTTAGCTGCTTAGCTATCATGAAAAAAAAACTATATAATAATTTGTAATTTTAAAATATTTAATTATTGAAAAAATCAACTTTATATATATAATAATAATAATTTATTAAAGAGTTTCCCGGATTATCCACAGTATTAAGGAACATTTTTCGACGTTTCAAATCCCAACGGGGATCCATCATCAGGACCTTTGAATGACAAATGTTCCTTAATACTGCGGATAATCCGGGAAGCTCTTTAATAAACGATAACCACAGGAGCTTAAAAACCAAAATAATAATTTGTAATTTAAAAATATTTAACTATCGATATATTATTGAAATATTATATTTCTTTACAACTAATAAGATTTAACAAAACATAAGTATAAATTATACTTAATCAAATTAACTAAATTAAAACAAAAATTAAAATATACTTTTGTATTTGTCATAAATATTTACATAATATATACATATTAATGATGATGATGATTATAAAGATTAATAATCTCTACTCAGATCTATATGGTCTATCAGATCTAGATCTATATGGTCCATCAGACCTTAAGAAGGTAAGAGATTAAGTGAAATTCTTTAATATATTAATTCTATGTTAAAAAATAAGTGAGGGAAGCGTTTCTAGATCACCATAGTTTTACTGAATTAAAAGGTTTAGAAGGTTAATAATGTGACAAATATTTTGAAAATTAGATCAAATGTGAATATAAGATGGACAATTTAAGATAAAATGATTTTCATATTCAACCCTCTTAGGATCACACAGGTAACAAAAATCTTTCATTTCATGGTGTTTTGGGAATTGATAAGCATGCATTTTCATTATGAAGTTCATGATAATTATTTTTAATCTTGGAAATATGTTCATTTTCTTCTTAACATTAGTCAAGATAGAGAGAATTTTAGTTTCAAGATTGGGGTTGATCACCTCCTTATAATATTGTACTGTCCTTTTTCTCCAATGCTTTATTTTTTGATAATTTATCCTTAAATTTGGAAGTAATAATATTTTTAATATTACCCAAATTATGCAATATGATATCATCTTTTATTCCCTAATAGTCCACCAAATATGGGCATCCTTATGCCACCCTCCCTAGACTCGAAGGTGGGGGTTTTCGCTAGAGTTAGAGGCAATTTTAAGAAACCTCTTGGAATCCATGTTGTATAAATTTTTCTTATACATAAGATATCTAGTCATAGCTATGCTTTCAATGAAGGGAGGACTTGCTTCAATCAGAAGGATAGGTAGGGAGTATTTCCTTTAATCCTTAGGTTGTAGGTTCAATTGCTTTGGGATATGTTCAATTTTCCTCCATGACTCTTTGGATATACAACAACCCCAACCTCACATCCATATAAAATAACTAGAGCGATGAGAGTTTCAAAAAGGAGTTATTTTTATTTTTTGAAATTCCAAATCCAAAGATTTGTAAGCTTACAATTGTTTTCAAGCCCATAGTAATATTTCCAACCTCCATTTATCCTTTGGTCAATCCTATAATTCCAATTGAGCTTATGATGGATCCCAATTCCCAAATATTTGTATGAAGGAACTTCGTCCAAGGATTTGTTGTCATAAATGAAAGTATCATAAGTTATCTTTTTGGATTTAACTGCCATGAATTAAATTTTCTTGGTATTTACAATCATATCCATATTGGGGCATAAATATTGGAGGATTTTGAGTTGCTTGCCAAGTTTAAAATGGTTCTTTGCCAAAATAACAATATCATAATCACAAAGGATAAGAGTTATGACCATACCAATGAGTGTGGGGCCAACACAACTCGCATCTTCCAAGAACTCTTCTAACGTATCAATGTATATGCCAAAATGGTAGTGGATAAGGACACCCTTGCTTGATTCCAATATTACATTTAGTTTCTTTTGACCAACCCCGAGTGGTCCTAATCTTGGGAATAACATTCACATGCAACCTTGTCATAACAACCCTCAACTCAAGAGGAACCATTATATCTTCTAGCCTCTTCCATAGCTTTGTTATAGGATAATGTCAAAAGTTTTACTAAAGTCAACAAAACAACATAAGAGATCAATTTTATTATTGTGGCATTCATCTACAATTATCCTAAGCGTAACAAGATTATTCACAATTGAATACTATCTCCTAAACCTAGCTTGGCCTTGAGTTCCTTTACCATGGTTTTCAAGCCAAAGGCTAATCTCATTTTCCAAAATAAGGTTGTACAACTTGGATAATCATAATGGTCCTGTAATTAGAGGGAATTATTTTATCCCCTCTCTTAAAGATATGCATAATAAGGCTCTGCGTCCAAGACTTAGGGAAGCCTGACTTCATTTCTAATTAAAGAGCTTGTGTATGTGCAGGACGAGAATAGATTCTTCCGTTTAAAAACAATTAGCTTGGTATGCTTCAATGTCCTTAGTTTTCCTATTAGTGAGTTGCTTAACCCCAAACTTAATGTTTTCCAAAGAAAATATATCATCCTCTATAGGGGCATTCAAAATAATGTCCACGGTGTTAGGGGATTTATAAAGCTTTTTAAGGTAAATATTCTTGTTTTTCAATGGGATCAATTGATTTTTTTTTCATCTTATGAATCAAATTTTTTCTCTAAAACTTTCTAAGATTAGACTTGGAGGTTCAAAAACTGCACTTGCATTCTACTTATATAATATATTTTCTTTCGTTTAACAAAATTTTTGTACGCATTTACCTTATCAAGATTTAAGGTTTAGTTAGGAGCATCCCTATTTGTTTTTCTAGCAATTTTACAATTATTATCATACCAAGGACCGATAGTTCTATTATTCCTTTTATATGACACCTTGGTAGAAAACTTGCTAATGGAATTAGTGAGAGTTGTAAAATCATGATAGAGGTTTTCAATATTATCCTTATAAGTTAAGAGGTGTAAATCCCTATTTAATTTGTTAATAAGAGAACCATTTTATTCATGTAAAAAAGCAGGTGGCTTTGAATCTCACAATTTTCATGCATGTGCTTGTTTTGCATGTCAAATTTTAGAGTTAAGGTTAAAGATTTATGATCAGATTTAGGCTTATGTTCATTTAAGAGATAAAAGTTTACAATTTGGTTGGAAACAAATCATATAATCCATGACACTACTTCCAATCCCATGAATACAAGCCATTTGGTTGGAGTTTGGCCACTTGATTATGCTGTTGCAAATTATAATGTCATGATAACTACAGAGTTTCACTATCTCGGTACCAAATAATTTCTTTGTTAGGCCTTTATAGTTTATTTTGAATCTACTAACTAAATCAAGCTCCTCATCTAGTCAAAGAGGATTACAATTTGAATAATTCCTTAAAAGAATAGCTTGGTGGGAATAACATTCTCGTGCAACCTTGTCATAACAACCCTCAACTCAAGAGGAACCATGATCTCTTCTAGCCTCTTCCATAACTTTGTTCTAGGATAATGTCAAAAGTTTTACTAATGTCAACAAAACAACATAAGAGATCAATTTTATTATTGTGGCATTCATTTAAAATTATCCTAAAAGTAACAATATGGTTCACGATTGAATACTATCTCCTAAACCCAACTTGGTCTTTAGTTCCTTTACCATCATTTTCAAGCCAAAGACTAATCTTCTTTTCCAAAATAAGCCTATACAACTTGGATAATCACAATAGTCCTGTAATTAGAGGGAATGTTTTTATCCCCTCTCTTAAATATAGGCAAAATAAGGCTCTACATCCAAGGCTTAGGGAAGCCTTCATTGCTAAATTAAAGATCTTGTGTATGTGCAAGACGAGAATAGATTCTCCCATTTAAAAAAAAATTAGCTTGATATGCTTCAATGTCCTTAGCTTTCCCATTAGTGAGTTGCTTAACTCCAAACTTAGTGTTTTCAAAAGAAAATATATCATCCTCTATAGGGGCATTCAAAATAATGTCCATGGTGTTAGGGGATTCACATATTTTTTTAAGGTAAATATTCCAGTTTTCAATGGAATCAATTGAGTTTTTTTTGGTCTTATGAATCAATTTTTTTTTCTAAAACTTTCTAGGATTAGACTTAGAGGTGAAAAAACTACTCTTTATTTCTACTTATATAATATATTTTCTTTCTTTTAACAATATTTTTGTACACATTTACCTTATCAAGATTTAAGGTTTCGTTAGGAGCATCCCTAATTGTTTTCTAGTAATTTTACAATCATTATCATACCAAGGACCAATAGTTCTATTATTCCTTTTATATGACACCTTGGCAGAGAACTTGTTAATGACATTAGAGAGAGTTGTAAAATCATGATAGAGGTTTTCAATATTATCCTTATAAGTTAACAGGTGTAAATCTCTATTTAATCCGTTATTAATAGAACCATTTTATTCATGTAAAAAAGAAGGTGGCTTTGAATCTCGCAATTTTCATGCATGTGCTTGTTTTGCATGTCAAATTTTAGAGTTAAGGTTAAATATTTATGATCAGATTTAGGCTCATGGTGATTTAAGAGATCAAAATTTACAATTTGGTTGGAAACAAATCACATAATCCATGACACTACTTCCAATCCCATGAATACAAGCCATTTGGTTGGAGTTTGGCCACTTGATTACGCCATTGCAAATTATAATGTCATGATAACTACAAAGTTTGACTAACTGAGTACCAAATAATTTCTTTGTTAGGCTTTTATAGTTTCTTTTGAATCTACTAACTAAATCAAGGCCCTCATCTAGTCAAAGAGGATTACGATTTGAATAATTCCTTAAAATAATAGCTTGATTAGATGCGGTTGTAGAATTAAAGTCTCCTAACAAGAAGATATTACCTTCATTTTCCAGACTATGAATTCCCTGCTCTAAGGTATTATAAGAACAATTCTTATCTAGTTCGTTTTTCTTATAGAAAGTAGAGTTGAGAGGTAGAAAATAATATATATATATATATATATATATATATATATATATATATATATATAATGTTACAATATTGTTAAATATTTGACCAAACATCAATACACTAAATGCATTAGCACTAATGCATATACAAATTTACTAAGAATATCATTCTGTATAAAAGAAATGATTTTACACTAAAAAAATGAAAAATAAAAATAGTTTTATATTTAATATATATATAAAATTTTAAAAATTAAAAAACATAAATATATATGTTTTTTATTTTATTTTATTTTAAATACAAAATTATTTTTCTCCTTTATTTATTATTTTAAGAAAATTTTTATAGAAAATTTTTAAAGATATTTGTATACATTTATAAGTGTTTTTTTAGTAAATTCATATCTACAATAACACATCTAATTCAAGGGCGTTTGGTCAAATTCCCAACAAGATTATAACATTCATTAAATAAAACATTAAGTTGAACTAATTCATTTAATTACGTTAAAAAATAATAACTAATACATTATGCAAAAAAAACAAAATGAGCGACTATGAATTAGTTAGGGTTTCTGCAAAAAAGGTTCGCAAAGGAAATAAATGCCGCGAGTGATGGCCCACATCGGGTTACTAAGAGAGACCCCGCGGAGAGGAGGCAAAGGGGGATGATTTCCCATTTTCCATTGATGAGCACGATCCTAATGTCCCCAAAGCCCCCACTGCTCCTCAAGGCGTTGCTATATTTGTCGTTATCCTTCATCACACTCACCAGGCACAACCAAAACCTGAGAGTGCTCCTGGACTTGAGGTGCAACATTTGGATGGTACTGGTTTTGAGGTCCAAAAATTCCCATATTTGTTAAAACACTATCTCGAAAATATTTGTGCCTCAAGGTCTGTGAATGGGAGGTTGTATATTCATTTCCAGACAAAATTTATACGTTGACAAGTATTCCATAGGGGAGTTTGACAATCCTTTATGAAGGGAGAATTAAATTTGGAAAATACTATGAGGGATTATGGTATCTAGAAGGATGCCTCTATCTCCCTCATTTCCAGATTGTGAGGAGGTACCAAAGGAAAAGGGGCATCTTTTGCCTCAAAACACCTCTCATTTAATGGAGTTTTTAATTCAGGCTCTAGTTCCCAACCCTTAAAAATTTCTTGCTGGCTAGACCTTTGTGGTTGAACATTCATTGAAAAGCTCCAACGCTCCAGATGAATTCGCTTTTCACCATGATAAGGATTCATTTTTATGTTCAACATGTGGTAATCTGTCATTTTAATGAATTTTGGCCATCAAATTCTGCCCTCAGAGATTTGATTTTTGATTTTTGATTTTTTTTAAAATTTAAATTTAAATTTTTATTTATTTATTTATTATTATTATTATTATTTTCCAGAATTGGACGCAAAAATTAGATCTTCTATTTTGTTCCAAAGGTTATTTTGTAGTCATTTTCAAGGATCTTGCAAACCAACAAAGAGTTTTTGACCCTGGTCCCTGGTTTTGGGGTCATGCAAGACTCTCAATTCAACCATGGTTCCTCGAGTTCAACCCCTATCCATGAAGACTCTGGCCACTTCGGTTTGCCAGTAAGACTCTCAAATTTACCCCTACAGTGGATTCGACCGAGTTTCCTTGAAGCTATTGGAAATACTATTGGATGCTTTGTCAAAATAGTCAGTGAGAGATTAGTTAACAGGTTTATCTCATTTTTCTACATTTGTGTTGAATTGGATTTACGTGTAAGACTCTTAGATAAAACCATCCTAAAATGGGATGGCAAGGAAATTCATCAACCTCTAGACCACAAAAACACAACTTTCAGATGCAGAACTTGTCAGCAGCCCAAACATCTCTAGAGTGCATGCCCTAAAGGGATGTCAAGATCCCCAGATCCGCAAAAACCCAAACGTGGATGGTGTGATCATAAGGCAACTTCAAACATTAAGAACACGACAAGTAATAAGAAGGACAACCTTCAGTAGGAAAAGACATCTCCTGAGTCTTCAGCCTCACAAGATCCTATGCAATCCATGGTCGATATGCCTCCATCGTCAATGGAAAAGAATCCTCTGACTATGGAGAAGGAAAGTTCATCAACATTAATCGTGGCTACGACTAATGGGAATAAATGTCCTCACGAGTCTAATCATTCAGATAGTGATAGGGATGTCCTGCACTCTAAGGAGGCGGTAACGATGAAGCTTTCTCTGAAAAAATGAGGATATGGCATTATCCTCAGTTGTAACTTATAAATTTGTAGGATGGATAGATGTCCATAGGAGAAAGGAGGGAAAAGAAAAACCCCTTAACACCTGTGGTGTTTGATATCAGAAGGGATCTTTTCACATTTGTTTATAGGTTGAAAATGTGCTTAGTATGCTTAATGTGTCATACTTGGTTGGAACCGTGACCTCCCAGGTTAGTTCTTTTGATGTCTTGTGCACTGTATGTATTCAATGTAATCATTTATGCTAATAATTGAAATTTTTTTATCAACTTACACAAAAAATTAAATTATTAAATTAATTTAAAATATGTTATTTTATTTTTATATTTATTAATTTAATTATATATAAGAATTCTTTAATTTTTCAACCGTTTTTTTTTGAAATTATTTTAAATATTTGTTTAATATTTTATTAAAATTCAAATTCAACATGTTATTCATTTTTTATTTACATATTTGTTCGTTTTCAAATAAAGCAATTTTTTATTAATATTATTTGAAGTACTTGCTCAATATTTCATTAAAATGCCTATTATTATTATTATTATTTTAAATTAAATTTTTGTATTTATACAAAATGATTATATCGTTATCCATAGATTTCCAAAATTCTATCAACCTCAACCTTCGTAGATTTGTTGGCCAACAGTTAATTTCTAGAAAAGGTCATACATTGCTAAATTTTTTTAACCATCTAGAAACAGAAAGGGACTAAGAACCAAAATACCATCAAATTCAAATCACATCCAAAAGCCATTATGATATTGATGAAGTTACCGAAGCATGACTATCTGGTTGTGAACGAGGTGACTGCAAAAGCTTGAACTCGTTGCAGACATGCTTCTCCATATGAGTCGTAGGCCCTCCATATGATCCATATTTTCCTGTAGATGCCATTGTCCCCTTTGCAGGATTTACAGTTTGTCTTGCATGTACCACTGATTTCTTTTAAGATCATTTAGAAAATAAATAATTTCATTTATTTCATCATGTCTATCCCTGGTGATTTGAACGACAAGCAATATGATTTGATTGATCCATTCCTTAATGTCAACCTGGTCAGGCTCATGGATAGGAGAATTAGGTGGCCTTGCTGAACTAGGAGCCACTTCTTCACCCATAGGAGAGACTAGCCTAATCTACTAGATTGGCCTCTTTCGTCAACCCCTCTCCTAGCACAACCACGATGGCAAGGAATCATGAACTTTACAAAAACATAGTGAAAAATGAACACCAGATAACGACTGTCACAACAAAATGATACAACCTTCCATGCAAAGCACCATCAGTGGACCACACCCCCAAGTAATGCCACACCCCACCCAACATCCAATTTCCCTAGGTCGAGGTCCCTACAAGAGATGAAATTGAAACTTCCCAACTGACCAAGAAAGGGGTGATTAACCAATGGAGTAACATATTATTCATTTTTTATTTACACATGTTCTTCATTTTTTATCTACATTAACTATAAGTCGAATTTATTTGGATAAGTTAAAAATTTATAATAAAAAGTTAGAAACTATTACAACAAAATATTTAATATGAGATAAATATGATACACTTAATATGAGATAAACATGTTTCTTTCCGGGACTGAAGGACTGAATTTGAATGAGAGAATAACAATCATTCCTCTCCACCCAAAACAAACCTAATTGAAAATACTTATAATTTGTTGTCAATAATAAACAATAATATAAATACCTCACAATTTAAACTATTGAACTAGTCCTAGAAGAGATATCTCTAACTATACTGGACATGAATTCTCTAGCAATAATACAGAGGTAAGCAACCAGTATCAATCACTTTTTGTTTTTAACTATAAAATAGATACTTTATCAAGCAACAAGTATCAATCAATTTTCGTTTCTAACTATAAAATATATACTTTGCCTCTTAGGGCTTTGATATTTATTTTTCTTTGTACATAATCCTGCTACAAAGTTAAATTTCATAAAATTTCTCTTTATAAATCTACCTTTCTCAATGATGACTTTCTTGAAATATCATGAATTCCGATAGGAATATCAAATCTTAGTAATAAAAATACAACACACATCTAACTAGTCAACTTACATATGCATGCTCATATGCAAATGCACAAGCCATATGTGTGTGCCATTGAATGCATTTTAGGTGGAGCTCTTTGTAATATTCATCCACTTTGCCATCGTCTCCAGAAATATTAGTTTATAGGGTAGGTAAAAATAAATCCATACATATAAGCCTTTTCTTTATCTAAGCTTCCATAGATATATATTATAGCATTTTATGTAAATGTAGGATTAGTTACTTCACAACAATTAGTGTGTTGGTGGGTTAATACACATTTTCTCAAAGCCAATTCACAAGCTAAGTTTTAGGCATAAACCTTGTTAATGCAAGCACCAACCAAGATATTCATCTTGAAATATGAGAACCTAATGTGATTTATTTATTTTGAGATACAAGAATAAAAAACCTTTTCAGATACAAGAATAAAAAAAAACAACAAAATTGAGCAACTCCATCTTAGAGTAAAATCAATCTTAAACTAGAAAATATTATAATTCTGAATATATTTTACCAATCCCCAATTCATTTGATCAATGCCTAAGATTCACTACTATCAACACCAAGTCCATCTAACACACCAACATACTTGTTAGTAGACCCAGAACTCTAAATTCTTTCCCTTCTACTTAGAAAATAAAATGTTCAATTGTTCTATGACACACACACTCTTAGCAAAGTGAATTAAAAGAGTCTTTTATTAATCAAAGAATAATTACATGTAGCCTGGATTTTCAAACTCCAAAAACTGTCGTTTATCACTAAAAGATTACAAATCTTGGCATATTAACGAAAGATACTAGGAAATATAGTCATGAACATCAAACTATTAGATATTGATAATAACAATAATTAAAACAAAGAACACACTTATTCTCTGACTCCAGATGAAAAATTCATGGTTTTTTAGTTTTAAAAGGATGAAATTCCTTTGATATTTGTAACCTCCTTTACATTACATAAATGAACAATTCTTAGATGATTCAAATGAAAAAACATCCTTTCTATATATATGAGTCCAATGAGTCACAATATAATCCTAGTTGACATAATAATAACAATGTAAGGGCACAACAATAACAATAGTGGGCTTCTATGGGGCACAATAATAACAATTTGGGGACTACATGGGAACAACAATAACAATAAGGGGGCTATACTAATAATAATAACAACAAAATACACTGGTATTATAGGGACCTAACATGCCCCTCTCCTTCAAAAAAGTGTTGTCCTCAACACTTGATTATTTTTGGATGCTTTTGTATAACATTTTCATCCTCCCATGTGTAATCTTCAGTAGGTAAGTTCTTCCACTTGGTGAGATACTCTGAAATTGATCGATTTCATAGTTTCCAAGTTCTTGTTTCCATGACTACTTCAGGTTCCAATATGATTTTTCCTTCCTCGTCAAATTCTGGTAATATTGTTTGAATTGGGATTTTGTCATCTATAACCTTCTTTAAGCATGAAACATGGAAAACTAGGTGCACTCAGGAAGATGCAGGCAACTCCAATTTGTATTCCATAGTACTAATATTTTGTAACACCTTGTAAGGACCATAATAATTTAGCGATAAATTATTATACTTCTTAGCTTGCTTGAGGGACATTGGTTTGTATGTTTGTAGGCGTAAAAATACCCAGTCACCTACATCAAAACTTATTTCGTTGTGATGTGGATCTCCCTGTTGTTTCATTCAATTTTGCACCAAAGTTAGGTTATCCTTTAAGAGTTGGAGAACTTGTTGATGCTCGATGTGATATTCCACTACTTGATCATCCATATTAGCTTTCATGGCATCCTTCAAACCATCCACCTTAGCCTCCATGTATGCTTTTAAACCATCTATGTCATATTTGGTTTCTCTTTGTGAGAATGAAATTTGTTGCACTTGGTATTGTAATTTTGATATATCATTTTTCACTTCTTCCTCTTCACGAGTCAAAGTAGAGCCTTCTGAGGGATTAATGGGTGTTGATTTATTTTTAGGGGGCATTTTAAAACCCAATACTGATATCTATGCTTCAATATACCCTTGGAATCACTTCAAACTGATTTTTCAAACAAGACTTATGTAATTTAAAAAAAAATACACACCTTTTTCTTGCTTTTGAGGAGCTCAATATTGAAACTGATGTATCTCTCTAATTTCAAATCCCAAAGATTTTATCTTTAGTCCTTTTTTAGCCCTCTGAATATTATTTCCAATGCCACAGGTATGACCTAATTTGGATTCTTCAAGGCAAAGTTATGCCCAATCTCCCACAATGACATAATTATGGACTGGTTTAGTAGAGCGAACTTGTACGAAGTGCCACATGTCATTGTTTCCTCATTCAACTCTAAATTAGGTGCAATTTCAGCCACTTTTTACAGAATTCCAATCCGATGCTCGGAGAGAGAGTTATGACAATTTTCCTAGGGTCACCTCTTTGAGATCAAATTCAGGAGCCTACAAAAACCCTAACTTACATAGATTATATCTCCGAAAATATTGGAAACCAAGATCTGAAATTTTTACATGAAGTTCCTCAGGATTTACTCAAAAATGTTTTTTTTTTTATCTTCTAAAACTTCATAGAAAAAATGTTATAGAAAAAATTCCACGATGACCTGTTCGAAGCAGGGAAACCCTAGAATCCAAAGCTTTGATACCAAATTTTATAAAACCAGCTCAAAAAATAGAAGAAAAGAGAGATCAATGAATCAGAAATCAGCCTCTTCAAGGGGGAAACCTCCTTTACATTACATAAATGAAAAATTCTTCGATGATTCAAATGACAAAACCTCATTTCTATATATAGGAGTCCATTGGGTCATAATATAATACTAGCTGACATAACAATAACAATTTAAGGGCACAACAATAACAATAGTGGGATTCTATGGGGCACAATAATAACAATATGGGAATTACATGGGCACAAAAATAACAATAAGAGGGCTATACTAATAATAACAATAAGGGGATACACTAGTATTATAGGGACCTAACAAGGACTGATTGATTAACTTCTTGCACAAAGGTTCATTTGGAGAGGAGAGAGACACAAACCTATTTCTATATTTGGGGTTATGACGAGTATTTATGGCTCCCAGAGGTCACAAATTTCTTCTCCTTTGGGGGAATTTTCCAAAACCCTCTTGCTCTTTATGAGTTTATTGATTCGCTAGTAAATATGTTGCAATTAGAGGATAATATCTAAAAATATTCCCATATTCATGACAATGCCTGCATCTAAATTGACATATTCATAATCCAGTGTTTGTTTCCAAAGATTATCCTTATAATAAATGTCTATTGAAGTTGGGAGAGGTTGTGAAATATTCATATAGAAATAGATCCTTGCATAACATGTGTATACTAAACCTTGACAAAGATACTAATATCATTGCCAATGCCTTCAAGGATTTATTCCGTCGAATATTTTTTTGGAAGAAAAAAGAGTCAAACCCACACTCGAGTAGTAAAAAATTCTCCAGTCTTAGGATTATACCGCTCTTTCAAAAATTGCATGAAGAGCCCAACATTGTTAAAAAAGTAAAACCCTCTTTAAAAAAGTCTCTTTTTATTTTCCAAGTTGGAAAAATTACTGTGAAAATCCTTTTGCTCCTAGCTCCAAATTTATTTTTCCCTTGAGGTTCCATTTATTTTGTATCCAAATACTCACCACAATCCAATAAAATTTCAGAATAAAGCACGGTCTTCCATACATTGGATATATTCTGCAATCTTGTTAGATTTGGTCTCATACTTTGGATCTTGCACTAATTTTGGTAGGAAATGTCAGAGTTTGATGAGGATGGGAGGGATTTTTGGTCGATCCAACATTCCTACAAACTCCAAAGATAATTTGAATAAATAAGGGAGCCAATCACCCTCTGACAAAAATAGGTATGGACAAATATACAAAAGAAACCCTAGTTGCAAACCCTAAAAATCCCAGAGATTTGACAAACTCTTTCTTTTTACCAGACACTGCAAAAATTCAGATCAACAAGGTTAATTCAGTCAAGTTCAATGAGTTGTCACACTTAGAGGTATTAATCATTATCCATGCAAGGTAAGAGATACAAAAATGTTACAATGACATCATATCGCAATGTGCCTACAATGATTTGCGCTTCTTGTTGTATACCTATGATGGACCTTTCTTGTTATCTCCCTATACAATATCTTGTGTACCTAAAGCATTATTTATTCTTATTGAATGGAGGTTGAACCTCCTGGATGAGAGTAATGCTTTAGACTCAAGTTGAGTGAAGTTGGATTAGGTGTAGGTTAGGTCTACAGGCTATTAGAATTTATTTCTTCCTTTGCTAAGGTCTATGAACCATTAGGGTTTGAATTTAGCCAACACATAGTATTTCAAAATTCGTATCAGTTGTATCATATTGAAAATAATGGAAATGATTATTTTCCTCGATGTGAACCTATCATTAAAAACAAAAAAAGTAGTGTAGAAGCTCACATTCCATTTATTGTTGATTGATTTTTCAACACTACCATCTAGGAATTTTTACTGTGTAAATTTGATTCAAGGTTCCTTTTGTTTTATCATGTGCACCTGCGTCAATGGGCACTTCTCAAGAGGGAAGTTGAACCACCTAAATGATATACATTCTTTAGACTCAAGTCGAGGAGTGAAGTCGAACGATGATTAGGCTAGGGCTATGGACTACGAACATTTCTTTGTTCCTTAATTATTAGATATGAACAATTAGTTTGTAATAAATGAATGAAATTATTTTAACTTCGACGAGGCTAAAGATATCCCATGGGAAATATTTCTTCTTCATATCATTCTTGTATTCGGTCCTTTTCCTGTGATGTCTCACAATAAAAACTCCCAGTTTCTCGAAAAACCACCCGTTGAATAGATTATCCCAAGAGCTATCTATCCGAATATTTGCATAACTTTCCCTGTTGTCTTTGAAGGCCTCACATTCTAAAATGAAATGCTTTTTTGTTTCCACTTTTCTCGAAGAGAAACAAAAACACGCTCTTTCCTCCCACACTTCTTTTGGCCTTTTCCAGTGTCATGTTTCATAGTGATGTTGATGAGAATTAGTCCTTAATTGAGCAATAACAATTTTGGATCTCCAAGAAATATTGGCCCCCATGTACACTTTTTGTTGATGATTATGAGTGGGATTAAATTCTTCAATATAATACTTCTTCTATCTCCCTAGCTCCTTCTCCCAAGTGCGTTTGTGGAACTTATCCATAACAAAATATTTGATCTCTTTACTATTTGTGGTAGACATGCTCAAGAAACTACCTCATTTCCTAAACCATTTGTTATTTTTCCACATCCAAGTCTTCTTTCTTTTGCACAATATGTCATTAAACACAACCTTAGGCCATCTGCCCTCTTCCATTTTTCTCAATTTTTAAAAAATACCTTATGACTCGCACCATATCAATTGCTTCAATAGGAGCAACCATTGTTTCACTTAACAAGATAACATAAGGGACTGCATTTTTTTATTTTGAATTTGTTTGAAATCAAACGATTCTTATTTTTCTTGATTATTTTCCACTGCATATTAAATATATTGCTAGCCCGCAGTTCACAACCGTAGAGAATCACCGGAAGCACTAAAATCCCAAAAAGAGTTAGAGTGGTTTTCCAGTGATCTGTATGATATATTAATATAAATGTGCTTGAGGGTTTATAAATTACAAGTGTTAAAAACTGAGTTTTATAAAACTTTATGTTAAATTCTTAAACACATAAAGCATGAATTTAAAACTTTGAAATAACATTAACAACAGACAAATACACCATAAAAATAACCACAACACAGTAAGTGATGAAGGAGTTCACCCCTCCTAGGTTATGTCTCCTTGGTCTAGCTTCCAATGGCTTGGCCCTATATCATTATGCTCAAAATGGTGATTACATACATTTATAGTTCTCAAATGGTTCAAAACATGTTCCATAAGCTCCATAACAGTAAAACATGCCTATCTAGCTTCTTTTTGCTCCAAAATTGGTCAAAAACTGAAGAAGTTATGAGTATCCCTAGATTTTCTTCTAATCACACCACAAATTTCCCAAAATCTGGAACCGTCTTACATTTTCACCCTGATTTAATTAACCAAGAAACAATTTTTCACAATTTCGGGAAAAATTGTGTATTAGTTAATTTGTGCGCGAAGGCCTAAGGTTTGAAAAAATAATTAAATATAACATATTCAATTAAATTTTTTTTGCGGTGGGCCTCGGTCTCCATCGTGCCCTTGGTCTTGCGTCGTTGGTTGTATGGTGAGTTTCCTTACCCCATAGTCTGCCGCCATAACATTTAAATAATGGTTCAGTTGTATGTATTAACAAGGATTGTGGTAGATATACTGGTTAAGACTTGACGCTGTTTGGAATGTGGTCAAAGTTTCGAATTTGCGGAGGTGAAATTTGGCATACATAACCATATTTTGGTGGCCCCCGTGCTGCCACGTGGTGGCCTCCTATTCGTCTACGTGGCAGCCTCCAGTTCGGCCACGTGGAAGCATGTGGTTGGCCATCAACCAACTAACCAAATTCAACCACGACTGAACCAATCAGGGCCTGTCACTTATCAGGAAGTGATAGGCCTAAAAATTTGAATTTAGACCAACCAGAAAAGGACGCGTGGCATCCTGCAACTGGCCCAAAATATTTCCTAATCAACTGTCCTTTTTGAAAAAAATTGCTTGTTTGGGAAAACGAGAAGAATGTGTTTCCAGGAGCATACAGTGTCGGTTTTCCGCGAAATGGGTTGAGTTGGATTCATAAAGACAAGATATACATGGTCGATCAGGTTCCACACCATTCATACAACTTTCATTTTTGAGCACCTAATCACACCTCCCCACTGGAGGATTTTGGACCCCAAAAGCTCTTTTATTACTGGAAATTTTGTTGAGGGTAAAACCCCCTCACCCTTCCAATCTCAATCCACTAGAATTTTCCTGAATTCAACAATTTGAGATTTTCATGAAAACTTATCTTTTTCCACGAATTTGGAGACCTTGGCTTGCTGTTGTAGATACCATCTTGCTGCAAGTTCTTAGAATTCACAGAACAATAAAATTTCCTTGAAGAAATAAAAATGTTCCCTCCTTGGTCGTCAATCAAAGGAAACTTATAACAAATTTAAATTCTTCTCACCTCGAACACTGTCGACATGACGATGTTGAGCTTGTCTTGCCTTTCGCTTGGCTCGACTCTTGACCAAATCTGATTGACATCGCCATGCAACATCCCATTTTAAGAACAATAATTTATGAAACCCACAAGACGAAATTTTGAACCCAATTCCTTCTTTGCCAATTTTCTTTTGCGCTTGCTCTTTGATCTTTGCACTCTCTTGCATCGACATCTTGTCCACATCACTGCTCAACAATGATGCATGCTGCTGCAATTTTTTCTCATCTTGTTGACCTCTTTTTGGAGGCAACATGTTAGACTCCTGAAACATCTTATAACAAACATTAGCAACCTCAATTCACAAAATCTTCATGCTTGAACATTAATAAAGCAAAATTTTGACTAGCATTCACAATTCTCTTCTTTTGTCCAGCATGCACAAGATACAAAATCGTCTTCCTACTATGCACTCTAACAACGTAATCAATCCTATTATTGAACAAGTGATACTTATTCTCATGGGGATTAAAGATTTCTCTCCTATCATAAAGATATGGGCTACCCAAAACAATGCCAGAAATATCAAGCAGAACAACATCAAGTTCAACTTCATCAAGGAAGTTTGCAGTGATTGCAAATCTAAGTATGCACTTCCTCGTTACCTGCAAATTTGCGTTCTTACATTTCCAACCTAAAGGATAAGTTCTTGGATGGGGAATCGTTTCTAAATTCAACTTCTTGACTAAGTCTTCAAAAATAAGGATTTCTTGTGAACCACTATCAAATAGGGTGTCAGTCTTGGTATGCTTTAAAATAACTCTAACATGGAATATTTCAATTCTTATTTCATCATCTTGAGTATTATCTTGACAAATTGAAGAACGAGTACTTGAAATGTCCTTACCTTTCAAGCCAAGTGTGATGATATTTGTTTCATCTCCGGAATCAGAACCTAAATCATGAGTTATTGTAGCAGGTGTCTTCTCCTTCTCCTTATTTTTAAGCTTGTTGGGTCTCATCTCTGGATGAAGTTTCTAGCAATGATCTTCATCATGCCCATCTTTGGAACAATGTTAGCTTGTGAGTTTGTATTTCTCCATCTTGATGGAAGCATTCTTCTTACCTTACCCTTGAACTTACCCTTTCCTTTCTTTTCAGACTCAAAGGTATCCTCACTTGTCTCCTCTGAAACATGTTGCCATCTTACCTCTAGATGTGTGGCCTATACACATACTTCATTTAAATTTTAAGGATTAAACATGATAATAGTATGTCTTAGGTAACTATGAAAACCTACAATTTACTTTAACAAAGTTTCTTGAGATGTCAAATCTACACCCAAAATTAGTGCTCTTCTCTTAAACTCTTGAGTATAGATTTGCACACTTTGTCCTTTACCTTACTTAAAGTTTTTCCAGTCCATTATAGCCTTTTTCATGTATGCTAATGGATAAAATTGTCTCCTTAAGGCAACAACAATATCATTCCAAGAGGTTAAGACCTTACCATGTTTCTTCATATTCTCTCGAGTTTTTTTCTTCCCACCAAATAAGAGTTGCACTTTCTAATCTTAGTGAAGAAAGTTGAATATTTGTGTCATCATCCTTGATTCTTTGTATCCTGCAATATAATTCAAGATGACGTACCCAATTTTCTAAAATTTCAGCATCTACCTCTCCATCATACATAGGAAAATCAAACTTAATGTCAAGCTTTAAAAATGGAGTTTTACCATGACCTTTTGGAGATTGTGGAAGTGATTGTGAAGGGCTTGCTGTTGAAGAATATGATGGTGAATATAGTGGTGAGGATGCTAGTGAGGAGAATGGCGGTGTCAAATATGGTTTGTCACCATTCCCATTACCTTTTAAAGGCTTGTATCCATCTCCTTCTTCCCCTTTTGAATACATATCTCCCCTTGGAATATTGGAGCTCTCACCTTGCATCCTTGTGCTTATCTCCTCATAGAGAAATTTCACCATTCTTGTCATATCAAAGAATGCTTTCCTGAAGGTTTTTTCATCCTCTGACATATTTTCAAGCTCTCCTTCATGTGACATACTTGCTGAAGCTTCAACTGCAATTTGAGGAATAATCACTAGTACATTTGGTCAAAATTCCAACACTTTAGTTCCGACACTTTTGTCGTATTGTCGGAAATTTCCCCAAATTTTATCAATTTTTCAAATCCCGCTAACAACCGTCACTATACCGACGTTTAGGGACATCGTCGCTTTTGTGACATTTATGAATGTCTTCGGAAATGCGACGTTCTAAACTATTCTTCGGTATTATGATGTTTTTGGGACACAACGTCGGAAATGCGATGTTTCTAAAATATACGTCGGTATTGCGACGCATATTTTAGAAACGTCGCATTTCCAATGTTTCTAAAATATGCGTCGATAGCCAAACCTTACCATACGTTTTGACATATGCCATCGGATTTGATAATATAAGTGCCATACCATTATATCCAAATTTTAATTGGAATGTGCCTCCAATAAATCACATATTCGGACTTTGCAATAGCTAACACCACCATTGTAATGTTTTTCCACCGTATGGTATACTTTGGAATATGATTTTCCACCATAATTAAACCTTGGAACTTTGGGTTAATATACCTAATGTGTGGAATTATATAATAAGGTTTGGATTAATCGAATATATATATATATATATATATATATATATATATATATATATATATATATATATATATATATATTGCAGCGGTTCGGAGCAAATGTCGTTAATGCATTAATATTTCATTCAAACATTTTTGTATATGGTTTTAAATTATTTCAATGTAAAAATATATATAACAAATTATGTATCTAAAAATACTCCATATTGTTTAAACTATAATTCAAACACATACATATAATTAGCTCAAATTTTAATTTAAAATGTAAATTATATTAATATAATTTCACATTTAAATATATTTTTTCTCATTAATATATAAATATAAATTTATTTTTACATATAATGTTATAATATAGTTTCAAAATAAACATCACATTAATAATTTCACATTCAAATATATTTTTTAAATAGAGTTTTAACTTACTTTTATATATAAATATAAAATAGAATAAAAATTTTGAAAAATAAATATCTAAAATTATTATAGAATTCACACTGCATTTAAAATATATTAACAATTATATTTTAAATATATATTTTTATATAGTTTTGAAATAAGTTATTAGATTGGTGAATAAAATTAATTACATTAGAATTTTGCCTAATTTCTTTTTTGGTAAATTAATTTCATGAGGTTCACATGAAATCTCAAGTCAAATTTAAACCAGCTAAACAAAAACTCTAATAATTTCATGAAAAACATCTAAAAAAGTATTGAAATATCAAAATTGACAGTAGACCAATAAGGGTTAAGTTAGTTTTATGAGGATCATGTTGGAATAACCTTGCGTAATGATTTTCAGATGGTTTTCATTGAAATAAATCCATCAAGATGAAATAAAGTATTGGAAGAGAGAAATTCCTCGGCTAATGTGTGAAATGAAAAAGTATCTACTTCCAACATTTTTCAATGCACAAGAACACTACTTGATACACCAAGTTGAGGAGATTGAAATGTGTGGACCAGTACACACAAGGTCAATGTGGATGGTCGAGAGGCACCTGAAATCCTTGAAGGCTTTGGTTAGACAAAGAGCACGACTTGAGGGTTCTATGGTGGAGGGATATGTGGTATATGAATCCATGGTGTATATTAGTCATTATCTTCCTATATTAGCTGCGCCAACTATGAAGGCAGTGGATTGTATTTGGGATGTGAACTCCATCAAAAAATTTGAAGTGGAGCACTTGTTGGGAAAAGGTAGAATGAAGAAAGTGAGAGGTAAAAGATTTATTATGTATAATACATATAATGTTTCATTTTTTTACATCATGTATATGATCATATTAATTTAAGTATTATTATTTCATCGTTTATTAATTAATATAATTTACCATGGTTATAAGTTATATTTAATATTGGTGAATTATTGTTTTTTTATTCAGGTGCTCAAGATTATGAGGCACTACTTTTATACATTGCAAACAATCTTGAGTGGATGAGTGAATGGATTGAAAGATGTAAAGAACGTAATGACGATAGGTTATCATGGCAACTACTATCTGAATTGGTTAGAGAAGCTTATCGTAGTGGAGATGGAAATGTTACGGACAAGGAAATTGATTTAGCATATGGTTTGAAAGATAGAAAGGTAAGCAATTAATTCACCTATTTTATTCATTACTTATTTTATATTATATTTATAATGTGACAACAAGTTTGATTTTTCGGATAATTTTCAAGCTGTGTAAATTATATGATTAATTATTAATTGAGAATGCATCTTTTTCATGTTTGGCATATTGCAGTTGAAACACCACAAGGCTATGTGGTGCAATGGTCATAAATTTCGCGTTAAACAGTTGGATGATAACAGGAAAAATTCTGATAGTGGGATAACTGTAGTATTCCAGGTCACTAATGTTTCCTCCAGGAGTGATAGACATCCTCGAGAATCTGAAAATAGATATTATGGGTTCTTAGATGATATAGTTGAGTGTGACTTTAATTCCTTCAAAATAGTTTTGTTCGACGTCAAATGGTATAGGCTACGAATGAATGTACGTGATGATGATAGAACTCTTATTCAACATGACAATGGATTTCCAATGGTTAAAACATCATAGTTTGAAGCAGGAAAAGATCGCTATGTTTTTCCAAGCCAATGTGAACAAGTCTTTTACTCAGAGGTTCCAGGTGAGAACGAATGGTCATTTGCTATTAGATATGATCCAAGAGGAAGGCCAGTAGAGTATACTATAGAGGAAGAAGATGATATTGATCAAGAAGAAGATGATGCAGTGGCAGATGAGCAGGAAGATGCATTGACAGACGAAGAAGATATATTAGAAGATGAACCAGGCATAGGAGATGAGGCAAAAATTATTGATGATGATGTCGATGAGGATATTATTGAAAATGACATAATTGATGATGATGATGACATGGTCGATCATTTCAACACCATTTCTGAATCAGATGTTGGTATAGATGTCGATTAGTTGGATGAAGATCAAGAATATACAGAAGAATAATATTGATACAGATGTTATATTCGAGTATGAGCTGGTATGTTAATAACTTTATATTTTAATATGTAGGAAATATTGTCTTTAAATAATTTACTAATTATGTGGGTTTGTTGCATGTTGTTTATTATTTCAAACCAATAAATAATGGCCTTACTATTGTACAAGATAAACTAAAATTATGTATTTATACAAACACATATTGAAAATTTTGTTTACGACCTTAATTAATTTTTGGTTTGTTCGTATTCTATTTCATAGATTGGGTATTGGGAAAATGAGAGTGATGTGAGGGGGATGAGAGGGGCCATATGAGCTTCCACCTTCACGTGGTTGGCCCTGTTCAGTACATAATAAATTATTCTTGAAACCAAGAGAAGCTCATTCATCTTTTTTTAATTTGCATTATCGTAAATGTCATCATTGTTGTTTGATTATTGCAGCGCCAAAATTGCTGAAATTGTTAGAAAACATTAAAAGTGCATTTAGTTTAGGAATTGTCCAACGAGGCCATAATAATTTTGTCTGGGTGACCATTTTCTTGCAGCCGTGTCGTTTCATTTTAGGGCACCCACCCAAACATGTTCGGGTCGGGTCGTTTCGTTTGAGATCGCTCGCCCAAACCCGTTCGTGTCGGGTCGTTTCGTTTGAGGGCGGCTGTATCAAATTTGCTACGTTGTGACCACATGGGTGCCTTGTGCAAGTTCGTGTGGTCCGTTTTCCATTTTTTTTGAGGGCGCTCGCCCAAACCCGTTCGGGTTGGGTCGTTTCGGTTGAGGGCGCCTGCCCAAACGCGTTCAGGTCGGGTCGTTTCGGTTGATCAGGGTGCCCGCCCAAACGCGTTTGGGTCGGGTCGTTTCGGTTGAGGGTGGCCTTATCAAATTTGCTAAGTTATGACCGCATTAGTGCCTTGTGCACGTTCATGCAGCCCATTTTCCATTTTCTCTCTTGTACCTTCGTTCGGTCGGGCGCGCCGTGTGATCAGGGCGCCCGCCCAACTGCGTTCGGGTCGGGTTTGGTCGTTTTGCTTGAGGGTGGCCGTATCAAATTTGCTAAGTCGTGACCGCACGAGTGCCTTGTGCACATTAAGGTGCTCCAGCACTTTCATTTTATCTCTTGTAACTAATTTTCATGATCAGGGCGCATAGTCATTTCGTTTGAGGTGCCACGGCTGAGCCGTTCGGGTCGGGTCGTTTCATTTGAGAAGACGTATTGTAAAATTTTCTAAGTTGTGGCCAGCATGGGTGCCTTGTGTACATGTTTGTAAGGCCCATTTTTAGACTAGTTTGGCTTTGCACAAACCCGTTCAGGTTGGGTTGTTTCGGTTGAGGGCGCCTGCCCAAACGCGTTCGGGTCGGTTGTTTCGGTTGAGGGCGCCCGCCCAAACGCGTTTGGGTCGGGTCGTTTCGGTTGAGGGTGGGTGTATCAAGTTTGCTAAGTTGTGACCACATTGGTGCCTTGTACATGTTCATGCAACCTATTTTCCGTTTTCTCTCTTGTGCCTTCGTTCGGTCGGGCGTGCCGTGTGATCAGGGCACCCGCCCAAACACGTTTGGGTCAGGTCGAGTCGTTTCGTTTGAGGGCAGATGTATCAAATTTGCTAAGTTACGACCACATGAGTGCCTTGTGCACTTTTGTGTGGCCGGTTTGTCATTTTCTCGCTTGTGCCTTCGACATTCGGTCGGGCGCGCCGTGTCGTTTCGTTTGAGGGCGCCCGCCCAAACCTGTTCAAGTCAGGTCGTTTTGTTTGAGGGTGGCCGTATCAAATTTTCTAAGTTGTGACCACATGGGTGCCTTATGCACGTTCATGCAGCCCATTTTTCATTTCGTTTGAGGGCGCCCGCCCAAACCTGTTCGGGTCGGGTCATTTCGGTTGAGGGCGCCTGCCCAAACGCGTTTGGGTCGGGTCGTTTCGGTTGTGGGCGCCTGCCCAAACACGTTTGGGTCGGGTCATTTCAGTTGAGGGTGGTCATATCAAATTTTCTAAGTTGTGACCACATTGGTGCCTTGTGCACGTTCGTGCAACCCATTTTCCGTTTGCTCTCTTGTGCCTTTGTTCGGTTAAACGCGTCGTGTGATCAGGGTGCCCGCCCAAACATGTTCGGGTCGGGTCGGGTCGTTTCGTTTGAGGGCGGCTGTTTCAATTTTGCTAAGTTGTGACTGCACGAGTGCCTTGTGCACATTCGTGCGGCCCGTTTGTTGTTTGCTCGCTTGTGCCTTCATTCGGTCGGGCACGACGTGTCATTTCGGGGTCGGGTCGTTTCGTTTGAGGGCGGTTGTATCAAATTTGATAAGTTGTGACCGCATGGGTACCTTGTGCACGTTCATGGGCTCATTTGCTGTTTCGTTTGAGGGCGCCCACCCAAACCCATTCGGGTCGGGTCGTTTCGGTTGAGGGCGCTCGCCCAAACGTGTTCGGGTCGGGTCGTTTCTGTTGAGGGCGCCCGCCCAAACACATTTAGGTCAGGTCGTTTTGGTTGAGGTCGGCCGTATCAAATTTGCTTAGTTGTGCCCGCATTGGTGCCTTGTGCACATTCGTGCGGCCCATTTTCCATTTTCTCCCTTGTGCCTTCGTTCGGTCGGGCACGCTGTGTGAGGGTGCCGGCCCAAACGTGCTCGGTTCGTTTCGTCTGAGGGCGGTCGTATAAAATTTGCTAAGTTGTGATCACATGAGTGCCTTGTGCACGTTCGTGTGGCTCGTTTGTCGTTTTCTTGCTTGTGCCTTTGTTCGGTCGGGCGCGCCGTGTCGTTTCGTTTGAGGGTGCCTGCCCAAACCTGTTATATGACAAAATTTGCATGTTTATTTTTTTTCTTGCATGAAGGATGCACTTGGTTTTTATGACCAAGTTGGGCAGACTTACCCTTCCACGAAATTATTCACTTCTATCACATTCACAATGTTGAATTCCTCTGATACTACTCCTAGAACTCTGACTCTTCTCTACAGCTAGAATGATTTAATGGAATAAAACCTTATCACTATGACATGTTGTACTTCATAAGGGACTACTAATAAGCTTAAGTATGGTAAATCCACCTTCACCTGTCATTTGAACATAGAGCATAGAGTTATATTTATCGTCGATTTTATGGATAAGAGACATTTGAGCCCTTTTTAACCCTTGGGGATGATTATTTAAATATTTATGAATCTTAATATATATAAATTAATATTTATCAATCTTAATATTTATAAATTATTTAATTTTCTATTTGTCACTTTAATTTTTTTTTTTATGAAAACCATTTTAAATTCATTTTTTTTCTTTTATTGTTTGTTCATTTAATATTTTAAAAAAATTGTTTGTTCATTTAATCTTTTGAAAAGTTTGTTTGTTCCGCAGAGTCCATTCATGCTTCGAACCTCTGACCATAGCCACTTGGTTGCTTTGACACCGTTGATCTTGTAACATATGATCCTATGGTGCAGAGAGGCCGACGAATAATAAGGGTTTCTTCCCGGCCATCTCTTTTGGCATTTAACGCTATTCAACTCAATTGGATGTCGGGGGTTCTGGAGCTGGTACTGGAGGGTTGCTTTTGCGGTTGGTTTCACTAGCTCAGTCATGGCCTTCCTTGTTTCTGAAACTCATTACCGTGAAGCCCATGTCACATTTTTCCTAAATTTTTATATCTTTCGATGAGGTTTTACAAGGTAGGGTCCCCTTCAGTTTTCTGGTATCTCAATTCCTCCTTCCACTGGAGTACTTCTATGACGACTTCAACAACCTACAGTAACTCAACATGGTAGGAACAGGTAATCTACTTAGATGTATCTTATTACCGATCATTCTTTTCTAGCCACTATGTTTTCTTTTTATTCTGATTAGATGGGTAACTCCAGGTGGTTGCATACTCTTTGTAGGGTTTGGGGAATTTGCGGACTTCGAGCGGCCACAAGCAAGTTGAAAGGATCCGGATGAAGTCAGCTTTCCCAGGATGCACGATGGAATTCCCTGGTAGCAGGTACTCATAAAATTACTACAGAGCTTCTGATTCTGTGCGTAGTGCCTTCCGATGATAGTTTATAATACTTTAGGGTTTAAGGGTTTTTAGTGCCGCAGATGAATTGGGCTCGTTTAAATGATATTGCCAATTTTCGTTTTAGTCTAATATCGAGGAAAGTATTTCTTCCTACATGATATTGCTAGCTCTTTCGGGCATCAAATTTGATTAACTATTGTTCATATGATGTTATTTGATTTTTATTTCGCAGTACTATTGATTAGGATTTCGGGTATATATATAAATAAGAATGGAGCTCCACCAGCATGCGAGTAATATCAGTTCTCTCCCATAGTATTAAGGGTTAGGATGAAATATGGAATCTTCCTGTGAATTTAAGGAAATGCCTTATTCCTTGCTCCTAGACATTTTAACTGCATTCTAGAGAAAACCTTGTGCCCTAATATTCTGTATCTTCAAAACCGATTCGGATCAAAGACTGATATCTCCAGGTTTTTCAAAGCGTGATCAAACTCTTCGAGGGAGGTAGTGAGAGAGAAGAAATACTCAACCTGAAAATTCCCTAATTGAGTGCCGCCCCTGCTACATACCTGTAACAACCACTACAATACTTTCCTTCCTTGTATATGATTTTCAATAACTTCTGCCATTTGTTATCTCTATCCCCCAATTCTGATGGTAGCCCCATAGCTGCATAGACAAATCTGTAATCCAATGTATGTTTTGATCATAAACATAGATTCCCATTGATCTCAATCTCTTTGGTTTTTTGGGTGGCTCTGTATATATATCGTAAGCAGGATCAGGAAAGATAGTGGGCAGCAGCAGATGCATACGAATCATCTGCTTGTGGGTGTTTTTCCTCTCCCATTTTCATTCTTCAGCAATAGTGGCGGTTAGCCAAGAGGAACAGTACCCATGGAAAAAACCAATTTCCATTGTTTGGGGAGACGTAGTTTTGATTTCCCTCTCTCCAACTTTCAAAATCGTTTATGCAAATCACAGATACCTTTGAAGCTTCGTTTCTCGCTACAATCGCATAATCCGCTTAGAGCATTGGTTCCCAATTCTCCCCTCATCCTCATATAACACAATCATTTCTTCTATCGTTTCTTCTTTGGAGGAATTGGATGTTTTCGTGAGGGACCTGCAGGCGGATCTTCAACATGGCATGGATGAATCATACACCTTGACCGTTACAACGGGCAGAGTCGCCAATATTTTGGCCGAGACAGCATGGGGAGCCATCCGAGGCCTGGATAAATTCTCGCAGCTCCTCCTCTGGTACAATTCCACTTCTATTTACCCTCTTGTCTTCCAACGCAAGGTGAATATCATTGACTATCCTCTATACCCTCATCGGAGTCTTGTCCTGGACACAACTAGGAACTTCTATCCCCTCAGGGACATTATGCGGACCATAAGGGCCATGAGCTATAAAAAGCTTAATGTCTTCCACTGGCACATAAATGATTCACAGTCCTTCCCCCTTGAATTAAATTCAGAGCCCGCTCTTGTTATTAATGAATCGTACTCACCAGAAATGAGATATTCTAACAAGGATGTCGAGCGAATCGTCAAATTTGGGCGAAACCGCGACGTCCGTGTTATTCCAGAAATTGACACTCCAGGTACATAACCTTAACATTACATTTTCACTAAGTCCATCTAAAACTAGATTTGAAAATGCACATGGAATGTAGAGGTAGGTCTTGCATATCAATATCCAGATTTGAAATGCAGCTAGATGTTGCTGATGCATATAGGCTAGAAATTGAATCTGCACCAGTTCTAGATCAATTTTTCATAAGACAATTTTAAAGTTCTTCATTTATATTCAGTGTTATTTGGGTTGGTTTTCCATAGCATATAATTTCCAACATATGTTGGTATTTATACCAATGTGAAGGCAACAATAAAGAAGTGGTATCTTCGATTTGTTGCTGCCCTACCCTCTATTTCCTTCCATTTCGTGCTTGAAAGTACATGTTATAAAAATCATCTTATTATCTAATTCAGAGTTTCAGTCAAACATTCATGGACAAGGCTGTAAAGCATGTGATTCTCCTCAACTTCATTAGATAACACACAGAAACCCGGTCTATTTTCTTCAATCTTCACCTTGAATGTACAATAAAACAAATAAAATCTCATCCCGTTTTCTAATTGATAATTTTAATATGGAATTTGTGCATAAGGTAGTAAAGCATTGAATTATCCTCATCTCCATTTGATAGTGCACAGAGCCCTGATTCACGGTCTATTTTCTTCCATCTTCCTCCCTGACAGTAAACTAGGGAAAATCACATCTGCTTGTCTAATTGAGCATTTAAATCTAACATTTGTACATAATACTGTAAAGCATGTGATTCTCTTCAACTTCATTACATAGCACACACATGCCTCTTTCATGGTTTATTTAGTTATTTTATTTTATCCTCTTGTTTGACAACAGCCTTTATGCACCCCTGAGAAATCTTGTTGGAACATTGAAGTGACAAGTTCCTGCCTGGTTTCAAGCAGGAAACCTATCACCTCAGGTCTGCTTCCTGTGATAATAATTTTTAAAGACTTGCCCTTGTTTGACTGCAAAACAAGCTCGCTGATTTGATGAATATTTGAAGGATTTTTTTGTTACTCTGTCTAGGTGATCATTAGACTTGTTACTCTGTTCAGGTGATAATTGATTTATAATACTTTAATTTTATTTTCTGGTTCATTCTTTAGATTCTTTGGAGGAGATCATTGAAATCACTTTTCTGTGTTGGTGATTTTTGAATTAATTTTTTCAGAGAATTTTACTTCATTTCCAGGTTTTAATTTCTTGGTTTTCTACTACTTTTATCATTTCCACTTTGTTTCCAAAAACATATCTAGGGATAAATAAATTTCTTCAATCCCCCTTTCTTAATTCCCTTGATATGTTTCCAATGGAAAATCATGCTTTTATTATTGAAATCACTGTTAGGTGATTTTTGAAGTAATGATTTCGTAGAATTTTATTTGATTTCTAAGTTATTTAAATTTTCTATAATTATTTTCATTATGTTTAAATCCCTAGGGAGGCCTCCTTATCCTTAAAGGGATGAGGAAAAGAAGAGAAGTAGAGGTGAAAAGAAAGATGATTCGTTGAGTTAGGGGTGACTACCAAGGATTTAGGACCCGTGTCTAGCTATTGGGAGAACTGGAGTAAAAAATATCTTGATTTGATAACTTCACTCTTCAAGGAGTCCTAGAGGTAGCTTCCGTAGCGCTAATTAGACAACTACAGGAAAACTACACGGCTACTCCAGAAGTTTATACTTCGTTTGGAAATAATTAATGGAATTTTAGGGATGAAATATGCAAAATAACCTCTCGGAACATTCATTCATTATCCTATCCTTAAATAACACATGAAAAATTTCAAATAACTTAAATGCTCTACCAAAATTTCATTAAAAAGCACTTACAAGATAATGAAGAATATATCCATCCACATAAATGCAGCAAGAAGCTCAAGAGAGATAGCGGAATTTTCAAAATTCAAGCTCCTCAATCTAGGGAGGTAATACATTAATCCTGGTTTTAGATGGGTTTGTTCAATGTGTCAATCGTTTTATCAACCAATTGCACTATTACATGAAATTGTTGCCAATACAATCTAACACATTGAAAATCCAAAGCTGACAATGCCAATGAATTTTCAATTGCACTAGCATAGGTTTTTCATAGCCATTTCACCAGACAAAATTCATTTAATCTTTGTTAGTATTTTTGCATAAACAAATTCTACAACATCCAATTCATTATCAGCTCCGTTGGTAATAATAGCACCATCTGTCATTTAGACATCGTCATATGTATCCATTGCAATAGGTGTTTGAGACAAAGCATTTTTTCCATTATTAGAAACATCACCCGGAACAATTGAAGATTGTATGGCATCTGCACTTCTAGTGCCCTGCTGCGTGGGCTCAGGAAGTTGGTTTCTAACATTTATCAGGAAAGCCTGAAAAAAATCAACATACTCCTAAAAGCTACAACATTGGAAGAAGCTACAACTTTAGTGTATGGAATGTTTCCTTTCTTGGGTATCCAGCTAGGGCTATCTTGCCATACACTCAGGGTCTGGAGAAGTTTGCACCGCACATCCAGCAACTTAGCATGGAGAGTAATGGGAAGGGAGTTTCTATTGATGGTGTGCCCCTCAATTTTGAGGCTGGTGAAATAGGTTTTGGAGAACCTGGTACAAATGGCTAGCACAAATTTTACCAGTTAATTCATCAGGGTCGTGTAATTCCTTGTGATTTTATTGGCATCATCAAGAGCCAGTAGCCCATTTATTTAAAAGGGGAAGTTGTGAGTAACCATGATGAGCTCATGTCTAACTTTTTTGCACAGCCAGATGCTCTTTCTTGTGGGAAGACTCCTAAGGAGTTGACGAATGAGAAAGTTTCTGATCATCTTATTACACACAAGACATTCTCTGGGAATCGACCATCACTAAGCATCTTACTACCATCATTGACATCATATAATGTAGGCCAATTGTTAGCAATGTATGAACACATGATTGCAGTTGAGGGTTTCGTTTGGGGCATTAATTCCTTTGACCAATGGGGCATGGAGCTTGGCAAGTCATGGACATCTCGTGTATGAGCTCAGCTGAACTTGTCTTGCACTGAAGGGAAGCCAGTTGAGGGCTTTAACCCCAGCACCACAATGTTTATAAAACGATACTTGAAGGTAATCAGATACTAAAATATATTGTTCCCTTTTTCAAGTCTGGAGAAAATGTGCATTCTAAGGGGTTATATTAAATTTATAGTTACAACTGCACTTTTCAGAACTTTCCATTGAAATACATTCATATCATACCAAAAAACCACCTGATCTAATCAATGTTCATTTACAGGAAAATGCTCCAATTACTTTGGACTTTCTCCGCTCAAAATCATAGTACATACTTTTCTATTTGTTGAGCACTAGTTAGTATTTTGATTTTGAATGGTAGTTCTTATTTTGTATTTGAATGAGAGAGCTTCACTTATGTAGAAAGCTTTCTGTTAAAGTGGAGGCACTTTTGATGATCAGGAATCGATATTTTTTTGTTATAAACCAGGAACCTAGTGTTTGTTATAAACCGGGAACCATTGACAGGCTTTCAGTTGTGAGGGGGTAACCCTGTGATGTTGGAAGCGAGAGGGGGTGTTTGCACTCATAATTACACCTAATCCTTGGGCATAATTATGGTCCTCTCCTTTGTTACTTTTTATTCTGGAATAAAGGACTGAAATTGTTGGGCGACCAACAGTTTGTAAAAGGCCTGAAATTGTTGATTGTGTCAGTGAGAGTTCTACCAGGACACCTGAATCAAATCAGGTTTTTTTCTCTATGCATTCTTGTATGGATATTTACACAGATTTTTTAGTTCAATTGATGAAAAATGAGGTTCAAGTATGTAGATTTTCAGAACTAGTTAATATTGTAACTTGTTAGAGTTTTTTGGGGAAATAAACTGTACTCATAGTTTTGAAACTTATAATTAATTGAATTGGGTGTTTGTATGTTATAGTCTGGTTTTGAATTAGCAACAAACCTTAAATTCAGGAGAAAGGACTAAAATTTGATTCTTCATTGTCCGTATATATTTCACCATATAAATATATATATAGAATTTCCTTCTGGCTATACTCGATGGTATATTATATTGATGTATTGTGCCTTATTGCTTCAATTAAATATATGTTTTGTTTAACCCTTAGTCCAAGGGTTTGTAACTGGTACTTGTAGATATTTCAATGGTTTTGAATGTACTCTATTTTAGCCCATGGTGAATTTAAGTAATTTCTAATTTTTATTACCAACAGATTATGCAGCCCTCTATGATACATTATAGTTTAATTTTTAATGTAAATAATCACTTTGACACAATTTTATTCTCCTTTCTTGTTGTTTCACTTCTTAATGGAATTACAATGAGGTTTATTTAGTGATTTCAGTTTTTTGTCTAGCATTTAGAATTATTCTACAAAATTTCCCATTGGGTCCTTATACCCACTCGTATTTCTTATAATTATTACCAGTGTTGGGTCTTATACCCACTTGTATTTCTTATAATTATTACCAGTGTTGGGTCTTTATACCCACTCGTATTTCTTATATTTATTAACAGTGTTGGTCTTCCTATGGGACTTTGGGACTTTCTACTCGCCCTTTTGAAACACATAAGTATATATAGATTTACAAAAACATAAATTTTTCCAATAATGAACTTATATTTATTAAGTTGGAACTAACATGTTTGAATATTCACCTTATATTCTTAAGCGGAATTAATTATCATATAATAGTGTGATAATGACATTTTTTTTTTTTTTTATAAATATTTCCTATCCGTTAGAATACCAACGCTTTAGTCGGTTGTATATACGTTGGAATTATGATGGTGCAAACATAGGAAGAGAGTCTCTATATCCGTCGGAAGAGCAACGCTAAAGCCGTCATAAGCACGACGCCTTAAACGTCAGAAGAGATAATGTCGGACTTGCGATGGTATTAACATAGGAAGAGAGTTTCTATATAACTTCAGAAGAGCGACGCTTTAAACATCAGACGAGAAACATTTAATGAATTTTAATGATTTTTAATTTGCATTGGAAGAGCGACGTTTAGGCTCCGTCAGAAGACTGACGGTTAATTTTCATCAGAGAAGCAACATTTATTTACGTCGGCAGAGCGACGTTTTTTTCCGTTGGTAGAGCGATGTTTTGTTTTCATCGGAAGAGTGATGTTTTGCTTTCGTCGGAAGAGCGACGGTTTGGATAACGTCGGAAGAGTGACGATGTTCTAGAAACGTCAGAAATAGTGTCGCTATTCCGACACTTTATTGAAGTGTCAGAATTTCAACTCTAAGGCTAACCACATTTTCTCCCACCTCATAGTGTCGCTCTTCCGACAACTATGTGTCACAATAGAGACACTTTGGCCATCGGAAATTGGGCCAAATGTGCTAGTGTATATTTGTTCCTGTTGGTGACCTTAGTGGCCATAAACTTTAGGATTCTTTCCCAAGGTGATGGTGGAGGGAAGATCCCACTGTACCTGGAGCAGACATTGGTTAGACTCACTTGGACTCTCTGGAGGGTTATCTTCACTCGAGATGGTTTAAGTGGAGAAACTTGCACCAGTCTGTTTCATTAAGCAGGTTGTCGGGGTAACTGTTCCAACTGCTATTTCTACATTCAAATACTACGATGTTGGATTTCATCACCAACTAGTGTTTTTAGTGCAGGAATCTACTATTTTTGTGTGGTTTGATCTCTTAGATTTTATAGGCGTGTGATCATTTTTTTGTTTCTTAGTGACTTTAGGAATTTTTTAGTGAGATTTTCTTTGATTGCGTGTGTTAAAAGTTTTAATCATGGTTTAATTACCGAGACGATCACGCAGAACTCAGGGGAAACCCCCTGAGTACACACCAAGCCAACTAGAAGGACTTAAATCTCTGATACCAAATGTTATTAGTAGAACTGGATTAACGGAACAAGGAGAATCATCTATAATTACTCATCCTGATTTCAAAGTAGATCAATCGCAAGTAGCAGAACATACTCCACAAACGGTTTCAATTTCTAGATTAACCGAAGTTGCTTCTACAACAAGTGAATTATCACTTGAAGAACCTAAAATTTCTGAACTGAAAACTAAACTTGCTACATCATAACCTACTTTAGAATTCACTACTCCAATTCCTGATTATCCTGATTCACCCAGAGTGAAGAATTGGATCACAGAAGATCTTCCTCCTGGTCTCATTGGTATTGAAGAAATCACTGATATAGAAGAAGAAGTAATTCTCCCTTAAACTCAGGAAAATTTAGAACTTAGAGAACTTGAATTAATTTTTTACAGTCCTTTTAGACAAGACACTTGGTATTCTTCATTGACAGATTTTCTGCAAAACGTAGGTCTTCAGTATTCGCCACCCCGAATACCTTTTTACTCTACACTAATAGGTTATAGACCTTAGATAAACATGTCAAGTGAGTCATCTATGTTTTCTGAATCGCCAGAAACATTTCTCTATGGTGGTCCGTCTGTTCCTGTAGGCTATCAGTCGCTCTCTGGTACGTTCTTAGGAGCATCTCCTTTTCCAAGAAAACCAATGTCATCATCTGGCCTAAATGAATCAAATAATGGAAATTTCAATAATGAGCAAGTTTATATGATGTCTAGAAATATTTCTAACCCCGCATCTCAAGGTAGTAATATACAGCCTGGGGTGCAACCTCAAAATAGCCAAATACAGCTTGGGGGGCAACCCCAAGGACAGTACATACCTCAGGGTCAATATCAACCCCAGGGATAGTACATACCTCAAGGTCAATATCAACCCCTTGGACAGTACATACCCCAAGGTCAATATCAACCCCAGGGACAATACATGCCTCAAGGTAAATATCAACCTCAAGGGCAGTATCCTACTCAATGATTGCAACATCCTTTAGCACAGCAGATCTATCAAGAACAACAAATGTTACAAGGAGGTGGAAATTATCCAGTTAATTATCAGCCATCTGTTCAACCCAGTTATGGGCCATCTTATGTACAACCTTCAATGGGACCCTCATATCCCGGAATGGTGTGGGATCCATCCCAAGTTCAACAGAATTTACAACCAGATATGCAAGTACCTTATTATCAAGCAGGACAACCTGTTGGTTATAATCAACCCCAAAAACCAGTCCAGCCTTCAATTCCAACACCTGCATCTATTCTTGTTCAACAACCTAGTCCGATTTCACCTAGTACTCCACCACAAACAGCTGTTTAGACTTCTGTTCAACTTATCACACCTATTCCTGTAGTGCCTACAGTTCCTGTTACATCTGCCTCTCAAACATCGATACAGATTCCTCAGGTTTCTATTCCGCAGTCTGGACCGAAAATTCAGACTACTGTTCAGATACCCGCAGGAAAAACTGGTACAAGTACAGTTATAACGATTCAACCTCAATTTACTTGTCAACCATATCAGGGGCCGTACCAATATGGACCTGTTCCACAAACCCCAGTCTACCCGCAACAACCGTACCCTGGATATACATATCAAACACCTATTCAAACTCAGTATGGTCTGGTGATTCCTAGTTATCCAGGGGGTAATATGATTCCAAATGCACAACCTATTCTAGGTTATCCTGGATATCCTCCTCCTGGGACTGGTTTAGTTTCACAAGGTTATCCACAAGACCCTACCCGTCGATTGTCGTTCATAGCAACTTTGGATTTACCGGATTTATCTCGCCTTATGAATTATCCCATCTACTATCATCTGTATTGGCCACCAATGCCTCATAAGTTGCCCAGTGATATCCCAAAATTTGAAGGAAAAATAGGAGAGGATCCTTCCAACCATGTTATGACTTACCACCTTTGGTGCGCATCTAACTCATTAATCGACGATTCTGTTCGACTTAGCCTTTTTCATAGAACGTTAATAGGATTAGCTGCTAAGTGGTACATTGAACTTCCACGAGGCTTGTTTAACAATTTCAACGCCCTAGCAAATGCCTTCTTAACTCATTTTCAGTTGCCAGTCAGATACGACAATGGCATGGAATTATTAACTTCACTAAAACAATCTACGTCTACATATATATCAGATCATATTCATGAATGGAGACGTAGAAGACGTTTGGTAATTTTTTTTATCCCGGATCAAATATTGGCAGAATGGTTTGTTAAATCATTGCTAACAAAAATCACTGAAGATGTAGCCAAAGCAGGAGTTGTCACGGAAGAACAAGTTATTGCTCAAGCTCAATATCTAGACTTGGTATATACCAAGTTCAGAACTTTGTACGAGAAAATTCTTGATTTACCGCGTTCTGGTCAAATAACAACAACTCCTTCAGGGTCTCATGCCGCTGATGGTGTAATCAGTTCGGTTACTACAACTAAGAATAAGAAGAAATCTTCAAAGATTACTTCTCCTATAATAACTTTACCTGATTCACCAAAAAGAGAATCTTCCTTGGAAACTAATGCCGATATTCACATTGTAGATTCATCCACTAAGTCGAAATACGACAACAAGAAAAAGGGGAAGAAAAAGAATAAATAGACCTCATCTCATAAAGAAAAATATGATAAAACTGAATCAACTGATGGCAAACGAAAACCTCGTTATCCTTGTCTTATCTGTGACGAGGATCATTTCACCAAGGAATGTCCATATAGGGCTGAAGTTTCTAAGTTTGTCAAAGGTTCACCCACTCCCACTGTCTTGAAGGATCCCCTTCCAATTCAAGATAGTAAAATGATTGGATCTTCTTCTAATACATCAGATATTTTGATGGTTGCGACACGATCGCAGGACTATGGTATTAAAAATCCCGTTACTGGTAAAGAAATAGAAAATTCTAATTTAGCACCAGCTACATCTCCCTTGGTTTCTGATCCTCTTCATATCGAGAAACCAAATCCTGACTTAGTAATCAAACCGTCTGCTAAAGGTGTGCTTCGTAAATCAACTTTCAATCCACATGCAAGGGCTACTAATAACTACAACATTGTTGAGGATTTGGCAATTTCCCCTTCAGTAATGTCGGCCTTGGAAGTGTTGCAATCATGTCCAGCACAAAGGAAATTACTATTTTCAGTTTTAGGAGTCGTAGATCTGCAGTATTTGAACCTTATGGTCTTCAATTTAGAAAATTTTACACCTCGCCTACCCCATCAAATGGATTTCCAGATTCCAGTGTTAGTAAAAAACAGAGGTTGCTTTCGTACTGTGATTGATGAAGGGGCATCTACGTGTATCATGTCATTGAAATGTTGGAAATCGCTTAGTTCTCTGATGATTAACCAATATTTGACCATCCTCAAAGCTTTTGATGGAAGAGGATTCCATCCATATGGTATTTTATAGGATCTACCTATAGAGGTTGAAGGAAAAACTGTTAATCTAGATGTGGAAGTAGTTGATGCCCCTCTAGATTACAACCTTCTCCTGGGTCAAAGTTGGTCTTATGCTATGACTTCCGTCGTATCATCGGTATTTCGGTTAATCATGTTCCCTCACAATGGAAATATCGTTAAAATTGACCAGCTTTCATATTATTCATCCGACCCAGCTTCTACGGATAGTATCCAGCATGTTGGGAAATCGACTATCCCTTACGAAGATGTTGGGGTAGGTTTAATTAAAGACTCTACTTTATTAGGGACTTTTTCTATGCCTACACCCAACGTATTGCATACTATCGCTAATATCAATATTATTATATCAAGTACTATTCCATTTGATGATCCTTGGATAGTACCTTCAGAATCAGAACTGGATTTTTTCGAAGGCGAGATGCCTTTGAGTCCTTTTGAGTTAGCATATCAAGCGGTACAGTCATTTTCTGATACCCCTTCAACTGCATCTGATCCAGTGAATGTGATCAATGAAGAATTATTTTCGACATCAAGCTCAGCCTTGACATCAATTCCTGATCCTTTTCAACAAGTATTCAATACTGATGAACATATTCGTGGATTTTTTTCTATGGATGAATTACCATGAGAAGATCTACATCATAGATCTTCATTTCTACCTGATCTTGATTGATTTGAAAATTATTTTTCATCAATTTTCACCACTGACTATGTCAAAGAACCTCAGAGTCCTCTATCGATCACAAATTCGGATTTTGAATTTAATTTAGAAAATATTTCTACAACGTTTCCCATTGACTTCTCAGTAAAACCAGGAATTGTTGAAAACATTCATATAAGCGCTTCTTGTACAAAAGATGAAATTGATATATACAAAGCCCTATTTCAAGAATTCTGTGACATTTTTGCCTGGTCCTATGAAGAAATGCCAGGAATTGATCCATCCATTGTCGTTCATGAAATTAAAAAATACCCAGATGCTAAACCTATCAAACAATTATTACGTAAGATACATCGACGAAAAGTTGCTGCAATCAAAGCTGAAGTTGAAAAATTACTTCGAGCAGGATCTATTTATCCAATTCCTCTCACAGATTGGGTATCCAATATTGTTCCTGTTAATAAAAAACAAGGAACAATCAGAGTATGTATCGATTATAGGGATATAAACGGAGCTTGTCCAAAATACAATTATCCAACCCCTTATATCGATCAAATCATTGACGATTGTGCCGGAAGAAAAATGTTTTCATTTATGGATGGATTTTCTGCTTATAATCAAATAAACATAGTACCTACTGATAAACCAAAGACAACATTCATTTGTCTGTGGGGAAATTTCGCTTACCGTAAATTACCATTTGGACTTAAGAATGATGGTGCAACTTTTCAAAGGGAAATGTCTTATGCATTTCATGACATTAAACACATTTTGCAACCTTATCTCGATGATTTACCTTCTCATTCATTACACAGGAAAGATCATCCTGCTCATTTACGAGCAATCTTTATGAGATATAGGAATTATAAGATTTGTTTGAATCCTCACAAATGTGTTTTCTGTGTACAATCTGGACGATTGTTGGGATTTATTGTTTCAAAGGCAGGCATTCGTGTCGACCCGTCGAAGGTTTAGGCCATCATCAGTTTACCTCCTCCTTCCACACTCTGCCAACTCCAAAGTTTGCAAAGGAAAGCAAACTTTCTGCGTAGATTCATTCCTAACTATGCTGAGTTAACCAAAGGTTTTACCAGGTTGTTGAAAAAGAATATTCTTTTCATTTGGGACGAGATCGCTGATAGATCTTTTGATGCTCTAAAACACGCGTTAACCCATGCACCATTATTGCAGCCACCCAATTACAACCAAGATTACTTTTTATACTTAGCAGCCTCTAATTCCACGATCATAATGGTTTTAGTTCAAGAATATGAATTTCACAATGAACATGTGATTTAATATCTCAGTCGTAATTTGAATCCGACTGAAATCAAATACTCACATGTGGCAAAATTGGCTTTGGCAGTAGTTCAAGTTGTCCAAAGATTTCGTCATTACATACTGTTATGAAAAACAATAGTGATCTCTGATTGTAACCCTATGATGTATATTTTGACCAAACAACTGCTCGAGGGCAAATACTCTAAATGGATAGTAATCCTTCAAGAGTTTGATTTAGAATTTGAAAAATTTAAATCAAAGAAATCATTAGTGTTCGCCGAACTGATGTGTGACTTCGCAAATACTGAGACATAAACTGTGGTAGAATATCCAATCGCTAATGAATCTTTGTTTCTTATCAGTACTTTAGATCCTTGGTATGGATATATAATCATTTATCTCCAAACCTAAACTTTTCGGCCTGAGCTTTCGCTTTCACAATGACGAAAGATCCGTTACCAGTCTCAGCAGTACAATATTGTTGGAGACACGCTTTATCATCGCAGTGCGGATTCTGTATTTCGACGATGTTTAACCCACGAAGAGGCTGAAATTTTTTTAAATGACTGTCATTCTGGAGCATGTGGTGGTCATATGTTTGGGTATGCCATAGCCCAAAATATATTGCGCGCTGGTTATTTTTAGTCTTCATTATTTAAAGATTGCATTCTAGCAGTCCGAAAATGCCACAATTGTCAGATCTTTGATCGTAAAATGTGTGCACCACCAGCTCCTCTTCACCCAATAATTGTTGTCGGTCCTTTTGAAAAATGGGGTATTGAATTCATTACATGTAACCCTCACTCGGTTGGGGGGCATGGGTATATTATTCTCGTAGTAGATTATTTTACCAAATGGGCCGAGGCGATGCCTACATTTGCGGTAGATGGAAAAACTGCAGCTACTTTTGTATTCAATCATGTGATTGCTCGATTTGGTGTACCCCAAGCTATCATTACTGACCATGGAAGTCATTTTCGAAACATAATTATGACCGAACTGACTGATCAACTTGGCCTACACCATGATAGCTTTACTCCATATTACTCACAGGCTAATGGTCAGGTTGAAGCCGTTAATAAAGTCTTAACCACCATGATCAAACGGATTACTGGAATTCATAAATCGAATTGGCATACCATGCTTTTTTCTGCACTTTCGGCATATCGAACCTCAGCAAAAACTGCAACAGGTTTCACTCCTTTTCAGCTGGTTTACGGTTTAGAAGCTGTGTTACCGATTGAATGCAAAATACCGTCACTCCAATTAGCCATAGAATTGCTACCAGCTACCTTTGAGGAGGAGAAACTCTTTTTATACTTAGCTAAATTAGATGAGACTCGATGCACTGCTGCATTGGCAGCTGAAGCTCACAAAAAATGCGTTAAAGCTCAGTATGATCGAAGTGTTACACCTCGTGTTTTTTCAGAGGGTGACCTAGTATTGTTATACGACCAAACTAATGATAAGCTAGGATCTGGAAAAATCGAACCCATGTGGCATGGTCCATATATTGTCAAGCGAATGCTTTCAAAAGGGGCCTATGACTTGACTGATTATGACGGGGTCTCTTTAGATAAACCCAGAAATGGGCTTTATCTGAAGAGATATTATGCGTAAATATTGTGTGGAGATCTTACTTGTATATTAGTTCTTTTCGTAGCTAGTGTGCCTTAGATTAGAAGAGTGTGCCTAGTTTAAGTTTGTTTTTACTACTATCCCTGCTTATCTGGATTACTCTTGATATTGCAGATGTCGACATACCTTCAAACGTATATTGGTTTTGCTGATGGTGTTTGTTATAGTACACAGAACATTTCTTCTGCACCCTGGGTTATTTATTCACCCACTGATGAGTTAATATCTATGCATGGGGTAAGCCTCGGTCAAACAACGAATAATATTGCAGAATATAGCGTAGTGATTGAGTTATTATGTGAATCCATTTCATTTGGAATTCGACGTTTGATCGTTAGGTTAGATTCTGAACTCATTGTATTACATTTAAATCGAGTATATGCAATTAAAAATCCAACATTATTGAGATTATTTTTGAAGGTATGTCTCTTGGAACGAGATTTTTATTACATTGAATATCAACACATTCCGAGAAATTTAAACACATTGGCTGATGCATTAGCTACTAGTGTTATAAACAGACATTTGCAACATTAAAGCAGTAAACCCAACATTCGATAAACATGTTGAACATATAGCCGGAAATAGTAGTAATATCATAGAGTAAGAGTAATGTTTTCAAAAAATATTTCATCTTCCTCGATTATAGGTTTAAAACACCTTATGATCAACAAAAATAGTGATACAAAAAACAAAAATTTCATAGTCTACACAATCATCCACTATTTGTGGTGGTGATCATGATAGTACATGACAGCTCGCGCTACTCTATTCAGGAATCTTCTGAACTGACTAGGAACTCTAATAACATGTCTCTGAAGACGGAGAGGGATATCATCTATCGAAGTCTCCGGGATATCCAAGGTCAATCGTTCTAGGTTGTGTTCTACGTCAGTAAGAATCTCAGCTGTCTGATCCTGTGGTGCTGCAACGGGTTCTCTTTGCTTCCTGTCGAAGCGACAGAGCATGGCTGGCCTGCGTGGACCAACATCTACATTTTAAAATTTTTTGTCATCAATATTGGACGATTTAAACAAAAACAAAATAAAAATTATAATTTAGAACATGTTAAAATGATTCTTACCTGAGTCAACCCACTGTGTTCCCGGAGGAAGGAACATCTCTCGATCACCACGTAAGTCCATCCCGATATATGGGAAATCTTCTATGGCGAAGATTTGGTTCTCTAACCAATGGAAATAAGTTGGATTGAAACGAACAATCTCACTGCCCTCACTATGACGGGCCATCAGTGCAACCCAACGGACCATCTGAGGCTCCTTCACTCTACCAAGATCAACTGAGATAAGTTGTGGGGCAAGTGAAGGAATTCTCTCCAGAGCAAATGTCACAACAATAGCTCCATACCCAAATTTTTTCAACTTTGAGTTCTTTGCCTGGGTCAATTGGCCTTTTACGTTGGCCAATACTGCCTCACACCAATTGAAAATGGTGCCTCTGAAACAATCAACAGCAGTTTGCATCTGGGATCTAGTAGCAACGTGTGGATTTGTGCTCCCACACAACCGGGTTACAGTAAACGCAACCACTTTGAGTTCAAGATGAATGATTGTTTTTATATCAATGCGTTTGTCTTTGGGATTCGCTTCCTCATTGCAGAACTCTTGCTGAAGGCTAGTGACAGATTGGCCACCTGCCCTAGCCCCAAACAAAGAGATTGGTTCACCTCTCTTTGATAAGCCAGTAAGAAAATATATATCTTCCAGCTCGATTTTGAATCGGTGATCTCCAATTATGAAGCACTATTCCTAGACGTCCCACTTGTTTACTAGCCATGTGAGTAAGTCTACTTGGGACCTGATACCCTGAATAGCCCAGAATTTATATAAACCACATTCCCTCAATACATGCAATGTGGGTGCATGTACCATTGCGGCCTCATCAACCACTTCATGTTCGCGTTCCCTCCACTCGAGCATTGTAGATATTCTGCAATGGGAAAATTGGAAGATTATAAACAATTTGAGTGAAAAAATTTGGTTTATTTTTGGAGAATCTATCATTTTATTTTCTTCCATGGCGACTTCGCAATTTTTTGTACGAGACTACAGTAGGATCCACACGCGTCTTTCAAACTCGTTAAAGGAAATGAATAGTCGTCCCTTTCCGCATAGCTAATTTTCCGAACCGAAATGGACTATTTACGAAAAGGTATATGTTGACTAATCATGGTCAATAGACTTTCTTGTATTATTTATCCTTCGTGCTTGAGAGAACAATTACGAAAAAGTACACCTATGGAGTTTTCAAGTTTTTATTCTAATTTTAAACCGAAAAACACCGGAAGTTTCGCTTACACCCATGATTCTAATATTGATGAAGATGAATCATTTCTATAATTTAACATTTTTAAGTTAAGTTTTGATTTAGTTAGTTTTTTCTCTCTCGAGGTAGGAATGCCTACTCAACATGATATGTGTGTGTGTGTGTGTGTGTGTGTGTGTGTGTGCTTGCATTGAATGTTTTTGCTGTGTTCCAAATGGCATCCACAAGCTAATCCCCGAATGATAAAGCACTTCACTCTTCGAATTATCTCGTACTCGACGCTAGTAAGTAACTGCTACACATTATTTTGTCACCATGACATTTTAATGTCTATATGGGTTCATCAATACCTGTATCATTCTCCCTTAAAAGTCTACAACCCTAAAGTTTCTAAACCAAGTCCCGAATTTGGAGAAAATCTTGTTAAACACTTGTACCGCACTTTTCCTTAGCCTTACCTCGTGTACCACACCCTTTTGCTCTAAAAACCGCAGAGCCGACCGCACATTTTCTTCATTAAAAGTGTGGACCCTTGTAAAAGGTAAATTGAAGGCAAATTAAATTTAGAAGCCCAACTAGTCAAATATTCTCCCGTGGGCCTAGAAGCTTCTAGAAGGCATTATCCGCCGAAGCTCACTCCTCCATTCATCATGAACATTCATTCCTTCATAAAAGGAGCCTATTCCTTGGTTTTTGAACTTAATCCTTGGATAAGAGGACTCTATCCTTCCATTTTGGAGCTGTAACTACTTTCCTTCTCCTATAAATTGAAGCTTTGGTTCAAGCCTCAAGGTACATGCTCACATATATAAAACTTCTTATACATTTTGTATACACTTAGTACTTGCTTACACTCGTAGCTACTTATAGAGAAGGGAATTGTCGAAGAAAAAATACTCTTTTTGCTAGATGTTATCCATGCGAGAACGATTACACACTCGTATTTAGGCCGGTTCAAGAGTGGAATGGCTTGTCGACCAAAGGAAAATGCTTGTTCCTAGACTCCCTAAGGATTCGTATGACATTAAGGTGAACGTGGTTGTAAGACTCTTTTTATTTAAACATAATACAAATGGATCTTGTTTTCTCAAGAAGTTGTTTATGTGTTTACTTGAATGACTTATTTATTAAATTCTTGATCATTAAGATAGATTTGTGATTTTTGAATTAGTATATGTTGCAGGTGCTTTGATTCTCTTCCATGTCTTTGTTTACAGTGTCTTAAGAGGTGACTTCTGGAGTGACGAGGAAGAAGAATTCAACTAGCATTGATCACAGGTAGGTCCTTTCTTCATCATAGAAAATTCTAAATCATATATAATCTAGAGAAAGTAGTTTACATTTGTTTTGTTTGTTTCTAGCTATCCTTGGAGATATTAGGGAGATCTTTCTTGTCCGCAGAAAGATTTATCCGCCTAATAGAGGATGGGGATGATGTTCCAAATTAGCAAGATTTCATTCTAAAATGTCCCGAGCGAGGCACTCGAGAAAGATGTGACTAAATTTTCTCCCGTTGTTGACAAGAGTGGGCATCGAGAGGGGCCGCGCCAAGACACCGCAGGTTTTTAGCTGTGATGATACTCCAGTGCCCTAGCTGCCAAGTGAACATGTCAATCTTTGGAATGATTTTAACTCGCCAAATCCCTTTCCAAATCGCAGGTTGCAGGACAAAGGGGAATGGCCTTAAGACACCTGTAGCCTTCTCACAGGCATCAACATCCCTTCGAGGAAACCAAACCCCTTCCCTCGTCTTTTTTTCTCGTGTTTAGGGGGCTTTCCCCACCAAAAATACCATGAATTTGGCTCCATGCTTTCTCCAAACATGAGCTGTGCATATCTATTTTCCGCCACCCCCGCCCGCCTCTGTTGTTGTCCCACTCTAAAATGTCCCACATCGTGCATCTACCATATGAAATCATCCACATTTTTAGTCAGTAGTGAACTCAGGATCATCCCCCGATCACTTATGCATTCATGATCCTATCCTCCCATAGGCTGATCTACTTCCCATTGCCTAGAATCCGCATCTAGTTGGAAGCCCGGACAGTTTATCCAAGAACTCATCAAGAATATCCATGACAGAGGGATTTCTTGAGGAGGATTGACATGGTTGCGTTTCATCGTTGTTTCAAGCAAGTTGGAAAAGGGCACAACTCCCGCATATTTTATTTGGTAAAGAGGTTTATCTTAATTTCCCGTTTAGGCGACATCGCAAAATTGATGTGCCGTGGCTCCAACCAAGTAGACGACATTGATGTTCAACACTCATAAGAAATTGCAAATTTTAGCATGTAAGTTGACTCTCTCTTTTACATTTTATCAGCTCAAAATATTAGACACTAGATTCAGCTCGAGGATTATTTTCTTAAAGTGACAAGCTCAAGTGTATCGTGGTTTTATTCTATGTTGTATTTTACATTTTTTGAATTTTTTCCTTTATAAATTATGATACATTCATGCAAATCGAGTGTTTCTTGTTTTAAGGATAGTTGGTTTCTTATGATCTGTGTAAAGTAGGATTGAAATTGCATCTCATAGAATCAATGAAAAAAAATTGAAGGCTTAAGAGTGTGTCATTTTATCGTTTAGTTGAATAATTTTTGTCCTAACCCTGGTTTCCGTTTCTTTGATCACCTAGTTCCACTTGGTACTACTATTTTTTCGTGTGTAATTGTGTGTTTCTTATATGTGTATCTATCAGCAATATTGATTTTGAGCTTTTATAGCATTTCCTATAGTTTATTGTGTTAGATATTTTCATTACTTTTTCCATGACAAGAATGGAGTCAAAAAATAATTATTCATTCATGGTAACCGTATATTTGTCCAACAACAATAGTTGTTAGGAAGCCGAGATTTTTCAAATAGGATTTGGAGTACTCATCCAGAAGAATCTTAAATTTTTTCATGTATTTATTCAGATTGGAAATCTAGGTCATCAAATGATACAAAGTAATACTATACTTGGATTGTATAGTAATTGGATGCTCTCATAAGCAAGCATATAAAAAATTATTTCTTCTTCAAGTTAAACCTAAATCTTACTAGGTTTAAGAAGGCCGCCACCTTGTAAAGAAAGATTTGATTACATTATTTATGTTGAAGATGGACTACTAATTGATAATCTAAATGTCATCAACATCTTTGCACAAAGTTGGCTCTAGAAAAGTCTGTTCAAAAGTATTTATGTTGTTGAGATTCCTCAAAGGATAATTGAGGTATTTTGAATGAAGTTCAAAGCCCAACTTTATTCAAACTAAATATTAGTACGATTTCAACTATGGAAAAAGTTGACGTTTTCTGCTGCTTATTTGAAGACATTGAAAAATCAACGTTTCTTGATAATCAAAAAAGGCAGAAACCTTTTCTTATTAATTTGTTATTTTACCAAGTTTTTTGGTGTACCAAATGGCTCAAATATACTATATAATATTTTTTATAATTGTTAAGGAATATACTGCATTCATTGCATTTGAATGCTAATATTTTGTATTCTCAAGCTTGTGTTGGAGTGTCCTTGCTTTGATCGTTTCAGATGGATATTGGACATTTTTTTCTTTTGTGAACTTGTCCTCCTACCGGGAGTTTTATGGCTTATTGCGTATATTATTATGCAAATACTCATAATTCGAAATGTTATTGTAAGCAAGAACAATAAGGTATGCAATGGAATCACAACCTTAAAGTACTCTTTCTCGTATATCTACTTCCGACAGAAGTTTTTTTTCATGGTATTTTCCCTCTTGTTGCAAGAACTAAAATTTGAGAATGGAAAAATGGATATTCGCAAAGTAAGGTTCATAGAACTTGAATGTTGTTTTATATGAAGTGCACTTTACATCAATTGAGTTTAGGAGATGTTGATTTGGCATCGATTTAATTATAAATGTGAGAAGTTATCCTTTCAGTATATCCAGACTTTCAAACAGGACAACAAACATGGAAAAGGAAAGTCACAGAGAACCAAAGACTATAATTGGGATTATGTGAGAGACATCCAAGCAATCCTTGGTTTAAATTTAGAAATATCTCAAACAAGTGAGAGATCCAGGAAACTAACCAGAGCCCGACTCAATCCCAAATCAAGACACATACAATGTTACTTGCAGGAGGTTCAAATTATGGAATAAAACACACATCAACGTGGAATAGTGATTTGATCTCATCATAAAGGGAGAAACTTATGGTCAGAGGTAAATAGTATAAATATCCCCATAACATGGTCTTTACTTCAGTTGTGGATTTCTATGGTGGTTATGAATTTTAGATTTAAAGGCATATATGCCATTGTGCAGAATCATGTAGTAATTATGTGTCATTGCTTGTTTTGTAGGATGGATTGTATTTTTTTCTTTTCGATGTGTAAATGGCCGCCTTATTTTCTTTTGCATAGTGAGCTTTGTTGTCAAATTTCAGATGCCACATCCGAGGTATCTATCTTGTCAAATTTCTCTACAAAAGATGAACTCATCAGATCCATTGATTAATGTAAAATCATGAGTTATCTGTCCTTTTTAACTTGCATCCACTCTTGGTTGTAAAAGAACCAATTTTTTCTTCCCCGCAGTTTCGTAGGTCTAGTTCATTGTCATGGTAAGTGCTCCAACTTACCGTTGGCTCAAATCACCCCATCTAGGTTCGTAGTTGTTGTGCACCAACAAACCCTTTATTACTAGCTCCTTTCAAAGAATCTGGGTCACAAAGACGGATCACAAGCCTTACTCGGGTTAAATACCGTGATGTCAACCAGATTCGTATCCGCAGGGACAATAGACGTGTATCTACCGCTAAGCTTATTTCTTATGCTTTTCTAGATTGCATGGATGCAATTATCTACTTTCATAGTCTATGCCCCATTCATTGCTTAATATTATTACGTTAATGCACCTTTATCAATATTATGTACATTCAACACAATATAACACATGTAAACAACATATAATACTTCATGATGCATAAACATACCAAGTGCATATAATAAGAAAAGTACACATATATACATTGATATGCTTCAAAATTCCTTTTCTTTATTAATGATATGTCTTCTTCGCATGTAATACTTTTCGACTAGCGCACACACCGCGGTGGTCCATTCACACAATTGTGGGTGGTCTCATGCATGCGTACCCTTCAAGGCCTCTCGCGCACTCAATTGTGGAGCCTTTAGCTCCAAACATAGAAAGAAAGATAAAACAATTAAAAAAACCTTGATTCTAACATGACTTGCAACTAATGACTTCGACTCAATATGATATTTCTTTATATGTACTTTTACATATTGGCGTAAAACATGGTCCACATACCTATCAGGCGAACTCAAAACTACTAAAATAAACCCGATCCCTTTACAAAAAGAGGGGCTTTGACCCACCCCAAAGCTCCTAAACTTTGCGGTTGATTTATAATCGTTGACCGCGCACTCACTCCCTGAGTTGTAGAGTCTTTTGACCCAAAATGGACCAAGTTGGGGCCATGCCAAATGTGCCCCCAACACTCACATGTGATTCGTCTCGAGTCGGGCCACCGTGCGCCCCCGAACATTTCTCGCGCCCCTTGAAAAATCTTCACTCAACTTCATTGTAAGATACAAATGTGTCTATTGTGAATTCGATGAATAAATCATCTCAAAATAATATCAATCCGTAAATCAACAACTCTTGATATTATGTTATCAGCCTCCTTGTGAGTCATTGTAACAACTGTATTCCGTAGTAGGCTCGTCGTTCTTAAAATAGGTCTTCGTTTCCTACCAGACTTGATAACCATTCTAGCAGCTCTCCATTAGCAAGCACCGCGAAGAAAATCTCATGTTGTTTTGTGAAAATATACCTTCCGTAACCAAGCTTTAGTCGACAATGCGAGATTGTTTTCTTGAACTACGAATTCTTGTTCTTTCGCTCTACCTACTCTTGTATTTTCCTTGCCTGGGATGCCACATCCACATATCCCTTTAATCGATCCCGGTCCCGTAAATAGAACCATTTGTTGGCTCAAAATGGGTCTCAACCCAGTTCGCAGTTAGTTGCACAAACAAAAACTTTATTATCGAATTTTTCGCAACGACTGCTAGCCGTTGCATCGCGCCTCACCCGAGGCAATATTTGGGGATGTCAAAACCAAGTTTTTACATCCATAGGGACAATAGACGTGATATGATCGCTAAGTATTCTTTTATGGACTACGCGGATGCAATTATATACTTTCACAATCTATTCCCTATTCATCGCTTAATACTATTGTGCAATCGCACCTTTATCAATCTTATGAAATATTCAACACAATATAAACAACAATAAATACTTCGTGATGCATAAAAAACAAATTCAAGTGCACATAATAATCAAATTACACATATATACACTAATATGCTTCAAACTTCCTTTTCTTCTATTAATTATATGTCTTCTTCCGCACAATACTTTTCGACTCCGTGTTACGCTGTGCACTTTCCAAGGTCTTCGCGTATCTGGGCTTGTGGAGCCTTCCTTAGGGCTCAAAACATAGAAAGATAAAACAATCACAACCTTGATTCGACTCATGAATTACAACTTATGACTTCAACTCAATATGATATTGCTTTATATAGCCTTTACATTCCATAAAAGCCATGGTCCACATACCATGGGCTAGACTTAAAACTAACAAATAAATTTGATCCCTTTACAAAAAGAGGGACTTTGACCCACCCCCAAAGCCCCTAAACTTCCGCATGGTTGATTTATCCTCGCATGACCACACACTCTTCTTCTTGAGTTGCGTAGTCTTTTGACCCAAATTTTGTTGGGCCATGCCCAACACTTACCAAATACATCAATGGTGAAATGGAAATCAGGATGATCATCCATAATGAAAAATCTTTTTATTTTGTCATAGTGAAGTTTAATTTATGAAGAGGGTGATTTGGCTTTTTTCAGAGTATATTTCCAATTTCTTGGAGGAATTGAAAGTGAATGAAGCATGAACAAACCATTGTGTTTTCATGAATCATGGATAGTTTTCTAGCTGTTCAACAAGAGTTTTCCTTGGTGCAATGTTGAATTTTCAAAGGGGTAAAAGAGGCTTAGCTAACAATGATTTTTCTTTTGTCTGGGGCAAGAACATGAAGCTTTCCTAAACCCGCATCGATGATTTTGAAACTGTGGATGGTGTGAAACTACCAAGTTATGAGGAGATAATGTTAATGATGATACTTTCAAACTAAAAGCTCGACATCCGCATCCTTAAAGGATGGTTCGTATTTCCAACCCTCAACCTTATTTGGGTGTTTGCAATGGGAGGTTATGCAAAGAATGTAATGTGTTATTCAAAGGGAATTCGATTTCACCTCTAACAAAGAGCAAGGGGAGAAGTAATATTTTCACCAAAGCCTCGCAAAGCTTTCAAAATTCATTTGCAATTTTGCAAAGCATTACAAATAATTTTTGAATTCATCTACATATTCTTTGTTTCCTTCGTTATTGATAATGTGTATGTGTTTCCTGTATATATGGAGCTTGCCCATCATGTCGATGAAGCTCTCAAATTCATGTTTGCTTGTGGCCTGGCTGCCTGACCATCCCGTTATGAATTCCATTGAATTCTCGGACATCCCATGAATGCTTGCTACTCCCATATGAGAAAACAATGACTAGCGAAGATTCCACTTATGGACAATGGTATGATTGCTCGCTCATATTGTGGGTTGGTGAATGCACCAAGCACCTTGATGGTGCACATATTTAGTTCTCGAGAAGTGTCACTAATCCTTCGGATCACAAGGTACCAAAGTTTCAATGCTCGTACTTTTTTTTGTTTGTTCAAGTTTATGGCAAACCTTAAGGTTGAATGCTTAAAAATAGCAAAGATATATGGGCGGTTGGAGATAGTCATCTATACATTCTTCCATCCCCCGCCATTAAAATTTTTTTCCTCAGTCAAGAAATCAATTATTAAATTGTTGCATAAAGTAGATGATGTTTGCCTGACAAAAGTTTTTATAATGACTTGCTGTGACAATATGTTAAAGAAATAAATTTTCTATAAGTATGCAGAATGTTGGAAATTATAAACTGTAGCAGGGTGAACCATTAGTATTTCAGTGTTTCATCTTCCTACTCACTTCTGTTTTGTATCTTAGTGATAACTCTCATTAAAAATCTTATTTTTTTATAATCACGGTAATTGGCATACATGTGGCTTGTCATCGAGGAGGTTTGGAGTTGAGCCTGAGGGACCGTCCTTATACTCCTAAGCTCTTAATGTAAATCGCTCACAGTAATCTCTACTTGTAAATTGAGTTTCAAATTTCAACTGCAGCCCAATATTACTCGTGAAAGATTTCAATTTCAGGATGCTCTACCTCATTCAACATACCGTTGCATATTAAATATTTTTTTACTTCTATTAAGTAATTCTTACTTCTATTTACCGGGGTTTTGTAGCCACCAAAGAGTACATAATGATAGACATCATTAATAGTATTTCTTTCCCATGCCTAATGAGGCAAGTTGGGACGAGAATTTGTTCAGAGGTCAAAATATTTTCCCGAGAAAAACAAAGAGCTCATAATTGAATCGCTATAGCATATAGATCTAAAACTTTTCGTGTGCTTTACCGATACCTTGAGTATTTGTTCAAACGTCCTCATACATTTTTTTTCCACAAAAGTGAGGTGAATGATTTGATAACTTGTCACATACTCCAAACAAATTTTCAGGACCATTCGACTATTGGGAGTTAGCTAATGCCCAATTTTATCAAGCTGTAATTTTAGTGCAGATGCCTTGTTATGTCGATTTAGGTTATTGATTTAAGGATAATTTTTTCTATAAAATAAAACAAAAATTGGAAACAAATAGCTCTTTTTTGATCATTTAGTTAGATGAAATATACATCATTGAAATAAAGTGGGGAAAAATAAATTTCTAATAAAATAAATGTTTTTGTTTTGGTGTTATGAGATCGATACTAACTCGTTTTGGTGTTATGATTGTTTTTATTGATTCATGAAATTAAATTTTGTGGAAAGTTATCTAGTTGGAGTGGTAGTTTCTTTCACCGTATAGTTGTTGTGTAGTTAAGCCATCACTTTCTCTAATTCTTTGAACTTTGCAAAGATAACTCTTCCTCGAATGTTATATAGATGAGTGCAATCTCATGTTTGTTTTTTTCCTCGAAGCACTTCATGTTGCTTGTGAACTTGTATAAGGATTTCTACTTGATAGGATATTGATAGTGTGGGACACAAAATATAGTTGGTGAAGGCTCGTGATATATTGATCCCTACAAATAAACTAGGGAGGATGACTAGCTTGTACTTCCAAATATAGTGATACTTGTTGTTTATATGCTTTCAGATTGGTGAAACTCTCGCACTTCATAAGAAACATTCACAATAGAATATGAAGAACAATTCGTACTTACTTCATATGCATTAAAAATTTGGCTTCTACTACTTAATGTGAATTACAAGCATAATCTTAGTTGAATCTCCAATAGATCTTAAACCAAAATTTCATTTTATTTTTTAGTACTATTATACGTTATTGTATCCTAACTCATTTTATGGTTAGCATTGTAACCAAAATACACATCATGCAATGGAATTAATACTAACATGTAATATTGATCAAGAATGTTATAGGTAATGACCCCAGAGATGATGATCCAGACCATGCTAAAATACATTAAATATAGGAGACGATGACAGATGAGATGGTGATGGTTATAGCATTGGTGATGATGATGTGGATGAAACTGATCATGATGGTCATGATGATGATCACGTTAATGATCATGTAGATGGATTCTGTGAAAGAAGCTAGTGATATCTTGATTATCTTGGAATTCCTATTTTTAGATGGATGCTAAGTGAATTTAATTTTAGAATAATGGTATCTATGAAACATTTTGATTTGGTTATCATACATTGATTTTTATAGTTGATTTGATTAAAGATGATAATGATATTATCATTATTATCTTGTTACTTTATGCATATATTGAAAATTATCAAGATTATTTTGATGGAGAATTATTGTGTATGATGATATTACTATCTTTGATGGATGTTGTAGCACTTACCTTAGAATAATGATATTCATGAAAGATTTTGATCTAGTAATCACACATTTAAATTTTTAGTTGATTTGATTAAAGCACGATGATGATATTATTAGTATTGTTATCTTGTTACTTTATATATGTGTTGAAAATTGTCAATGTTTTCTCGATGGAGAATCATTATAAGTGATGATATTAATATTTTTGATGAATGTTGTGAATTTCACTTAACAATGATGTTTGTGATAGGTATTGATTTGGTAGTCATATATGTAAATTGAAAATTGTTAATGATTTTTTGATGTAGAATTATTTTATATGATGATATTGCTATTTTTTGATGGATGTTGTCGCTTTCACTTAAATTTATTTACAAAAACTATGTTATCAATTTGAATTGTCATTTTTCAATGATATTTAGAAATTGTAATATATTTACCTATGAATGAAATTATGGAAATGAACTCAAGGGGGTCATAAATGGAAAGAAAAAAATAATATTAAAAATGTATAAAGATGAAATGCAAATGTGTAAATGTAGTGTAATCATGGATGCAAAATTGGGAGTATAATTGGATACAAACTAAAGCACAAAAACAAGATGCAAACAAGATGGTTTTAAGCCAGAAGTGTGGGTGTAACACTAGACACAAGAAGGAACAAACATGGTATACAAAAAGGATACCAAATTAGGTGCAAATAAGGACAAAATGACACCAAACTAGATACAAAAAAGGACAAACAATTACACATAAAATTGGATGCAAAAAGAGGATGCCAAGTTGGGTGCTAAAAATAAGAAAAAAAATGATGCAAATTTAGGTGCCCAATGAATATGCAATGAGTGGTGTAAAATTTGAATGAAAAATTGGGTGCAAAATGGATGTAAGAAAAAGACACAAAAAATATGCAAAATGGGGATAAGAAAAGGGTGAAACTAAATAACGCCATATTGGATGCCAAAAATAATGCATAACTAGATGAAAATTTAGATCACTAGGCACAAATGAGATGCTAATGTGGACACAAAAATGAGGTAGAAAAAAGGATGCAATTCTGATGCCGAAAAGGATGCAAAACAGACAACAAAAATGATGCAAAATGGATGTAAAAAATGGTACAAAACTCGACACATAAAATGGTGCAAAATTGGGTATAAAAATGGCTCAAAAATTGGTTGCAAATTGAGATTCAATGTTGGATACAAAATAATGAAACATGCAAAAACTCGTGCAAAAACAAATGCAAAAGTAGACATAAAAAACGACCCAAAATTGAATGTAACATTAGACACAAAAGAGGATGCAAAGGTGGATGCAACACATGGCTCAACATAGGATACAAATCTAGATGAAAATTTGATGCTCAAAAGGATGCAAAATTGGATGTGAGAAATGGTGTTAAAAACAATGCAAAATATGGTGCAAAAAGGAGACAAATCAAATGCAAAAGTGGATGTAAAAGCAGGCAAACAAGATGTGCAAATGGGATACAAATGGATTCAATTTTTGGTGCTAAATCAGACTAATATATGAAAAATTGGATGCAAAAAAAAGTGCAAAAAAAAGGTATAAAATTAGAAGAAAAAAATTATGTAAGACTAGATGCAAAAATTGGCACAAACTAGAGAAAAAAATGGTGCTACACTCGAATGAAAAAAGACGGTGGTAAGTTTAGCAATGATTGCACAAAACTAGGAAGCAAAAGAATGGCAATAAGACTGGAAGCAAAAACACCAAAAAATATACAAAAATTGTGCAAAAACTAGAAGCAAAAAATCATAAAAACTAGATGTAAATCCTATGCAAAATTGGAAGCAAAAAGCTATCGTAAAACAAGGTGAAAACCAGATGCAGAGATAAAAATTAGGCGCAAAACATGACTTAAAAAATATCATGCAAAAAAGATGTAAAATGTGTTAAATAGATGCAAAACATGGCACAAAAAAGGACACTCTAAAAAATTATATAATATAGTTAGATTTAACGCCAAGATGCTCATCCCATTGGGATGTACTCAAAATCTAGCAAATTACTTGTTTTTGTTGTGTTTCTCTAACACCTTATATTTAACAGCAGTATCTCCAAGTCCCGTCCTTCTTCTATACCAACACAGAATGCCTCCCACCTAGTGATGAACTTGGCTCCCATGTTCTCTTTCCAGAACAACTCCGAATCTTCTCTGATTTGACTGCCTTCATAATACATCTTCGAAAGTGAGATCGGTCCATTGGGTAGTGGCACACCGGTTCGCATCGATGGAGTGCTTGACCTCGACGTGTAGAGGTACCTTGTAGATGAGAGGTGAAGGTGTCCCCATACTCCTCCGTGACCTTGTCCATCTTCTAACGCTGCGAAGGAGCCCCCGCTCGAGGCCATGGCCAATCATTTTCTTTCCCCGAGGGCGAATCATAAGAAAAAATATATCTTGCCTGGGAAATGATCTTTAACGCATTTCTCTTCACAAGATCAAAGAGATGGTGGCAGTGCTGGCTACCTTCTCTCGATATCCTATACAACTTATTGTCCAAAAGTAATAATAACAAGGTGAGGCCTAGACTCACACACACATCACGCTCACAAGTATGGTTGGCCTAATAATACATCACGAAATTCAAGAGGAACAATGTCACACAATATCTCATATGTGAAAGGCTTCGATGCTGTGTAGGAAGGCCACATTTATAGCTGACGCAAAGATCTTGTCCTTGGTGAAGCCACATATGGTGTACGACTGCGAGTGTGTTGTGGATGGTATGCCCAACCGCTTCATGACCTTTGGTGAAATGGGAGGTTCCTTTTTGGCTCCCGCTATTGATAATGAACTATAATCTGAGAATCCTTCACCCACATTTGTGAGTGGAAGAGGCACTCCCCTCCTTTGGATCTTCTCTTTGCCTTCATTCTTCCGGATCTTGGTGGTGGCAACAATGGCACTAGGTTTTTGCGTCAATGATTTTCTTACTCTTATCATTTCCCTTGTCGTGTTCTAACTCGCAGTCGAAACATGCATCTGATTCGGCTTTTAGCTCTCGCCATCGCAAATGTTTGGCTCGACACTCACTTCGTGTTGTGAGTGGGGATCTTATGGAACTCACTCCATTTTTTCTCGTTCTCTTTGTCTTCGTGGTGTTGTTATTCGTATGTGGCTTCAACGTGGTTGTCTTGGGTCGCCTCTCCTTAGATTTTTCCTTTGTTCGTGGTTTGGGGATGCCTTTCCCTTGCTTCATATTTGCAAATCCAAAGTCTCTTCTTCTTTTTTAAATTTCTCGTCGATCGTGGCAAAAAGATATCGCATGATGCACCAAGCGAGAGATGTCGAGGACCTCCATTTCCTCCTAAATGTATTTTTGCAAACCACTGGTACTTAAGCACTAGATGTTTCTATGAATCTTCGATACCCAACTTTTTTGCGCCAGGTATGGAATAGATTCGTCAACTCATGCACATCTTGATCCCTTTGTTGTCGCATCAGAATCAACATGTTTGTCCTCATATCTCCCCACCGGGTAATATTATTCTCAGCGGCATATCAAAAATAATTCCAAGTGGGTGGTGTTGAAAAAATGAGGGTTCTCTCTCATCCCTTTGTTCTGCGTAGGTTTCCCACTAGTCCTTGACATGGGGGGCAGCTTGAGGAGTGCAAAAGTAATATTTTACCTATTGGAAAAAATCATGAATTGAAAAATATCCTTCCAACATATTTGACCATCTATCTACAACATCTACATCTATCTAGCCTTCAAATATGGGAATGTCAAAGTTGACTTTGCACTAAGGGAGTGGTGCCTCCAGAGTAGCTTCTAGATTACGTCACCCGTGGGCACCGCCGAAGGATCCGGGGCAAAGTTGTCCATCATCGCGTTCCTTTGTAGCTCGAGGGCTTCGGAGAAATATTTTTGAAAGGATCTCTCCTTCTCCCTTGTCTTTCTTCTCTTCCACCATGGGAGGTCATCGTGGTTTGCAAGGCTGGCTCGCAAAGGTTCAAATCCAGCTCGAGCTCTAACTCCTTATACCTTGACTGCTAGAAAAATGAAAGAAAAACAAGAGAAAGAACATACCGCTCCGATACCATCGATACAAAACTTAAAACATGAACGCAATGTATCACATATATAATCATAAATACGTAAATGAAGAAGAAATAACTCTTCATTTCATTAATATCGCAAAGAACCGAAATATGCTTACTTACAAAATGGAAATAAGCTGGGGTTTCTGCCATGGTAGCTTATCCTGTAAGAAGAGATGTGTGCCTACATGCCTCTAAATTGTGTCAAAATGAGGCTCAAAGTCCTAATATTATTAATAAATAATGGAAAACCCTGAAACATCCAAAAAACCTAACCCTAGGACATGAATCGCCAAAAATGTGGCCCCGTTGTGGTAAATTGGATTCTTGCCTGTGAATTTGGAATATAATATCCATGACGTGACAATTCTTCATTAGAAATATCTATCTAAGGACTACAACTTTAGAATGCGAATTTGAGTCATTAAAAATAAATTTTTTCCCTTTTTTTCCAAAAAATGTCATTTAGGGCCTCAAAACGACTCCTCGAAAGTTCACGACCCAAAAAACTGCCAAAAATAGTAAAGTGTGCTACAATTAAGGAAACTGAAAAATGAAAGAAAAAATGGTGGGGGTCAAAGTGAATAGGTAAGTGCCCACCAATATCCACCCGGATAAGTCCTCCTTTCCTTAGAAGCAATGATCCCCATTACATCGAGTGCCTCCATGAGATGGGGGAAAGTTCGCCGAAATTGGTCCCTAGTAAGTCACTTGCCTTGCCGCAGATTTGGCTAGCTTTTCACAACTCGATATTGTTAGATCTTCTGGGCTAGCAAGTGTTCTTGATATGCTTTGCATGATCTGATCGCCTGTGGCTTGTTCCATGCGGGGCCTGTTTAGTCACAGGGATGCTGTTCTACAATGTTTGATGTGTCCAAAGAATGGTGGAAAGTATGGTCGAAGGTACCACATAGAATAATGGGTGTAGGCCAAGAATGGTGGAATGTTGAGCTCGAAAGCATTGGTGCCTCATGGCCTTAGTGATGGTGTAAGGCCCATATCGTAGCCATGAAGCTTGCTATGGGGCCCAACGAGGCATTCTTTGTGCCAATGTAACCATACTTTGTCGCCCGAAACTTATGTGGCACGTGTTGTTGATCATGTTGTTGCTTGCTCTTAGCATTGATTGTGTCCAATATATCATGAACTCCGTTGGCTGATGTGTTGAATGCACTCAATGAATTTGTTAGCCCCGTCGCCGGACCGGGACATGACCTAATCTTCCCGAGCGTTGTACCGCAATTGGTATGGCCACATCAATGGGACATAATAGTTGGAATCCTAACCCTAACTCCTCTAAAAGGTGTTGTGGCCACCGATTATGAGTTCGTTGTAGCTATGTTCGACATAGGGGGAGTATTTCATCCCATGTGAGTGGATGCTTAGAGTTGTACATACGCAAATGTATGATCATCATGTTGACGACCTTCGTTTGGCCATCCATTGGGGTGGGAAGTCGGGCTTAGTGAGATTGGTATTCATCATCGACCATATACTTGAACAAAATGTACTTAGCAACCTCGCTATCTCGATTTGAGATAATATACCGTGGAATTCCAAAGTGTACCCACACTTGTTCAAATAAGAGCTTAGCGGTGCCTTATGTTGTGTTACTCTTTCGCAAATCGTTTTAATGGCCATCGTAGAGAATCTATCGATGACCACGAAAACACAAGCCATTTCCATGCTTGTATGGAAGGCCCGACATGTAATCCATGGAGATGGGTTCCCAAGGTCGAGTAGGAGTAGGAAGAGGAGTATATAGGCCTTTACTTTAATGGTCGGTTTGGAAATGAAAGGTGTGAAGTGTAGGATCTAATGTACTTCCCAACACTCGTCGAAGGTTCGGCCACAAAAAATACTTACCCGAAAATTCCAAATACCCGATCGTAGTGTGCTTACCAAATCATCTTGGTGCGCTCTCTTGAAGGAAAACATAGGTGTACCAAGTGTCATAATAGTGCATCCGAGGTGAAAATTTGAACTCCTTGCCTTCCGTAAGCGTCTAAGATGTGTTGTCGAATCTTCGTGATCGCTATTGTAAAGATGTGACCACTCCCCGAAGTCTCTCGTGCCGACAAGAGTCGAGCACAATGGTAAGCGCCATAACCAGCCATTTCTGCCGAGGTAGTTTGCAACATTGTTGGTGCTTCCCTTATCAGGATTTCCGATGTTCAAATTGAATTTACCCCCCAATCGCTCCCTTACATAAGCTCTCAGTAAGCACTGACTCTAATCGCATGCAAGCCTACATCAATGCGATCGTGGACCAAATTACCTGATGTGCTAGCGATCGCGTACTTTAAGGCTAAATTATAGGTTGGGGCTATAATCTGACCATGAATCTCCGTAAATTTCGCAATCATAAAATTACACAAGGAAAATGCTCGTAAAACCAAAAACCGACTCCAGGACTAGGATCGAATTATCCCTAACGGGGATCGAGATTATGTTAAACACTTGAAAACAATGTCTACAAGTCATGAATACAAGACCGAACATAAGGACTGAAAATTCATATGAAACTTATCAAGAAGGATCACCACTATCTCCCATTAGTTGTCTTATCATTAATTAAGTTTTGCATCCACTATTCTTTCAAATACAAGTCAAAACATGAAATGAACCATGACTAGAACTGTAATATTACAACTATGCTTATAACCAAAATATAACCACATAAATAACCATAAGATAACAACCATTAAAACCACATAAATACAAGTACAGCAACATAACTTAGCTTTCATTAAACATAGGAAAGAACCGACTGTGTTCTGGACTTCCACGTACCACCCTACCATGTATATGGCTAAACCAACATTTCTCAACAAATACACCCATGCCATATTCAGAAGCATGAATGGATCTCATGGACAAAACCAATCCAAAGGAAAAACAAGGGAATCTAGAGGTTAAACCACCTCCACTCCTCACCATACCACGATTTCACCATAATCGACATCGAGATCACAAAACCAATTGAGTTTGGAACTCGAGTTTGGAATGCCTCCATATCTCATCGCCATCCTTGAGATTTTTCCATCTCTTTGTCTCTAGGCTTTACCTCCCAATCCAAACCGGATCACTAGGCCCTACCGAGACACCACCCCAGTTTTACCGTGTATCCTCGCCAAATCGTTCAAGGGATTCCTAGGCCTTTGGGAATGAACCAGGACTACCTCCACCTGCATTTTGAAACCATGTGGAAATTCCAAAGCCTGTAATTGATAATAATCCCATCACACCATGACTATCCGGAAAAAGGCAAGGCAAGGATGAAAAACCACTGCCAAAACTATGCAAAACCATGCCACCGAAAGCAAAAAGAACCAAATACCAACATGCATATACCATGCATGTCAAAACCAACTAGGAAATCATACCTTCCTTGTCCTTATTTTGATTTCTTTTCCTCGTTCTCGTCCAATGCCGAAATGCTCCAAGAAAAATATAAGTCTCCAAGAGTGTGAGAGAGAGAATAGAGAGAGAGAGCTCCAAAACTGAAAATGACAAAAAATTAAACTAGCAAAAGGTGAACCGATACAAAAGGTAACCACTCGATCCTCGTAACCCTTTTATCAATTAGGCCTATATTTTCTTCATTTTCCATTATTTTCTTTTCAATTTCTTCCTTACATGCAACCTATGACCTTTCACCTTCCTTTTCTCCTAATTTCCTTTATTTTCATAAATAAATGTACAAAATACTTCTTTCTTTTTTTCCTTTTTATTGCCTTAACCATTGCCTTTACCAACTTCCCTTTAGCCATAAACACATCAAGTGATCCCCACTTGAGACCTGCCCAAACATTCAACTTGGAATAAGTGTCCCTTAACCATGGTCTTATTTTTTCCCTTTATTAACTCTTATTACATGAACTTTTAATCCGGATCTCGTTACAAAGCTGGTAGGCCTAGCCGCCATGACCTCTTCCTCAAATGAGATTCTTTGGCTCCCGCTATCGATAATGAATCGCATCAAAGAACCTTTCACCCACATCCGTGAGTGAACAACGTACCTCCTTGATCTTCAAAGCTCATTCTTCTCCGGATCTTGGTGGTGGGCAATAGTGGCACTAGGCTCTATGTCAATGATCTCGGGCTTCCTTTAAGACAGCCCTTTCACGGTTCTCGGTTTCCGAGTCGTAATAATATGAATTTGATTCCGGAAGCCTTCAGCTCGACCACCAATGACTACCTCTGTCTAACACTCATTTGTGTTGTGAGCGGGGATCTTATGGAACTCACACCATTTTCTCGTGTCCTTCTTTGTCTTCTTGGTTTTGTTCTTTGCTTGTAGCTTCAACTGCGGTTGTCCTTGGTCACCCCGCCTTGTCTTGTCCTTGTTCCTGCCGGGCGCCTCCCTTGATTCGGATTCACAGATCCAAAGTCCTTGCCTTCCGTTTAAATTTCTACTCGATCTTGGCAACATATCGATATGTCGCACCAAGCGAGGAAATGTCGAGGGAACTCCATTTCCTCATGAAAGTATTTGTGCAAACAACTACGTACTTAAGCACCATATGTTTCTCCGAATAATTGATACCCAACTTCGTGCGCAAGGTATGGAACAAATTCGTCACCATGCACATCTCGATCCCTTTTCACGCGCCACAACGTAGTCCATTGTATGTACTTGTCCTCATTACTCCCTAGGGTAATATTGTCCCTTGATGGCATCTCATAAATAATTCCAAGTGGTGCGGATGAAAACAATGAGGGTTCTCTCTTGTCCCTTCGTTCGCGTAGGTTTCCCACTAGTCCTTGAAATGGGGGCGACTTTGAGTAGTGCAAAAGTACTATTTTCCTATTGGAAAAATCATGAACTCGAAAAATATCCTTCCAACACATTTAACCATTTATCTGTTTCGCGTTTGCATCTATCCGTCTTCAAATATGGGAATGTCAAAGTTGACTTGTACCTTGAAGGGAGTGGTGACTCCGTAGCAGTCGATGAAGATGCGTCGCTCGTGGGCATCCGACGAAGGATCTACGAAAGTCGTCCAAAATCGCGTTCCTCTATCGCTCAAGGGATTCTTCGAGCAATATTTTGAAGGATATCGTGCTCCCTCGCCTTCTTCTCTTCCGCCATGGGAGGCTATCAGGCCGTAAGTCTAGTCTTGCAAAGGTTCAAATAGTTCGAGCTTTAACTCCTTATACCCGACCTCGTTGGGGACATGCAAAGAAAACTAAGAAAGAGCAGTATCTTCTCGATACCATTGATCTAAACTTAAACATGAACGCAACAAAAATATAGATATAACCATAACAAGGAGATGCAACATAAATAACACTTCATTTCATTAATATCAAAATATGAACTTAAATATGCTTACATACGGAATGAAATAAACTACCTTGGGCGTTGGTAGCTATTCCCAAGAAGAGATGTGGCTGCTACATGCCTTTAACCGTGTTACCCTTTAGGCTCAAAGGCCTATTTATTTTTTGAGAAATAATAGAAAATCTCTTAAACATCGAAAACCCAACACTATGATATGAATCACCAAACTAAGTGGCCCCGTTGGGGTAAATTGGTACATCAACTTCCCGTGGCCGTAACTTTGACATATAATATTTGTTTGACGTCACAATACCTCATTAGAAAGATTCCATTTGAGGACTACAACTTTCAATTGTAAACATAGTTAAAGAGTTAAAATGGCCTCCAAAAGAACACGTCGTTTAGGGCCTCAAAACAACTTCGAAAGTTGAGGACCCAAAAACTACCAAAAATAGTAACCGTGCTACAATTAAGGAAACTAAAAAATGAAAGAAACAATGGTGGGGATTCAAGTGGAATAGGCGGGTGGACACCAATATCCACCTAGATCAAGTTTTAACAACTTGTTGGCAAATAAAATACTACTAAACTCATAACTTAGATAACAAAATTATTGCTTTATATCCTAGATATTTTGAGTGCATTGAAGACTATATCTCCCGATTCAAGAATTTAAGGATTTTCCTTTTATGTTTATGACCTTACTAATCATAACAACTAGATTATTTAGTCAATTCCTTCTATGCTTCATCGACATGATTCTATTTTTGTTTCAACCTTTTTATCCCACTATATAAGATTTTGGTTTTCAATTATGTAATAACTACTTTTAAAGCATTATGTGAACAATTAATGCGAGTACAAGGAAAGATCTTGCATATTGATGCCATTGGTCCTATATGTTCCATGAACAACTGCAGTGTTGCAATAAAAACAATGTTATAAACACTTTCAAAGAAAATGCAAGAAGTTGAAAAGTAACATGGGTGCCGTGGTGACTGAAAAAGTCTTCATCACACTAACGAAGATACCGAAGAGATCTAGCAACTTTATATGTAGATCATAAAGTATGGAGGCTTTGGGAAATCACATTTGCAAATTCAATTTTGGAGATGATGCATTTGGTCGACAAGAGTTTGGAAGGTATTTTCTTCCGATACAAGGCCGGTATTTAAGATTTAGTGTTAGAGCAATTTTCGTAAAAGGGATCCACCCTCTTATGGGTCTCCTCTCCGTATTTTATCTCTAGATATGGACAAAACACAAATAGAGATAGATAAATACTAGATCTTCCCTCAAATATTTTAATGGTAAGACATCTATCCCCCGGATGCGCTGACATATCGGAATACCTAAAGCAAAGCATTCAACCGACTTGGGAATACCAACAACTCTTTAAGTTTTGTTATATGAAGGAAAAGTGCTCAAGGATTATCTCCAAATAAAAGATTATGGCATGGCAAAGTATTGCACCATAATATTGAACTGCAGGTCGTTTATAAGTAGTGCCATAGGTTTGAAAAACCCTAATAGACCAACCTCATTCAAAGGATGCAATGAAAGGCAAGGTTGTCGCCGTAGAAATTATACAACAAGCATGTATATCTTGGATTCACCGATTCCAATAATTGTGCTAAAGTTAAATACCGAATCGCTTCTACAAATCTCTTGCAAAATTGAAAACACAATCGTTAATCACATGAACATGACGAAAGATCAATCACACACAAATCACGTATAATTTCCCTAGGAAAGCTTACAACTAAAAACCCCACTATCTTCTATTGTATATTATATCGTGGGAACATGAAACAATTACATACAAAAATATTATCACAAGAGACTTTAGTACATCGAATTGTCTCACACTCGTCATACAAAAAATTGGCAAATCCCTTAGCTAATTTAATGTCTCCCGCACAAATTTCATTTTCTGTCAGCGTAATCCCCGAATTGATGTAATCCCGCCGCCTTGATCGCGCAGAGTCATCGGCACATCCAATGGATGTTTGCCCGCATGTGTGTAAGGTATAATTTCACAATTGATAGTCAACTTCTTCACCTAGAACTCAACCGCGTCTCCACTGATCCGACATGCATGCAACTAATAATAGTAATACCGCCTTGCATGTGAGATCGATTGTGAATTAATTAATATTTAATTCAATAGATATCTCACTAGTGCATTCTCAGCTACAACTAGCACAACTGAGTTTAACTCACTTAACCGAGTTAAACTATTGCACTACAACGTAGAATGCACCACTGCGCCTTTAATCTCTGTTACAACTATAATTACTGTATGTTCCACATAGGCCTCTTTGACTGAATTTCTCTGGCTAACTGGCTGACACACACTGCATCTTGTTTCAAGTCCACATTGAGAATAGATTACGCTTAATGTCCATCTAAATTAAGGGATAATAAAAATAGACATGCACCCAAAAATAGCCTTCCGTGCCCCACCCTACAGGTGCTTAATGCAAACTGTGTGCTTAAGGCACTAGTGTGGGTGTCAATCTTCTTGTTGAATCTCAACAAATACTCCTACTAATTAGATCCAAAATATACAGACTATGCATAGTGGAACAAGTGGAAAAATCATCGCTGTGATGGGATGTTAAACCCTCTCAAGTAAAAATCACTTTTTGTTGAGCATCAATATAAGGCATTAATATGCAAGTTTAATGGATTCTCATTGAGAAAATGAAGTTTTACATCAATGGGTATATTCTTATTGGACACCCAACTATGATCTCTACTTCTATGTTCCAAGGGTTTCTTCATAGTTCAATTTGACACACATAAATATATGGAGAAAGTCATAATCGACACGCCATGGTTCGGGGTAGAGTCGGGATTTTCATTACCCCATGGTTCCCATAATTTGATGTTACAAGCATGGTGGTCACTATACGTTCAAGCTTTGTTAGATTACTAAATATCTCTCTCCCTTTCTAGCACCATTAGGGTCCCTAAGATATTGGAAATACCCTTGGAAATTTTATGACTTCGATGGTAACAAAAAAAGTATATTTACATTTGCCGAATTTGTGTGGAGATAAACCTTAGCAAAGGTATATACGATCGTATGCATCTAAAACATGAAAACTTACAATGGACCCAAGTTTTAGATTATGAGAATAAGGACATTTAGATGCTAAACTGGGCTTTCAAATTGGACACCTCGCAAAACGCATGCCCAATCGACAAAAAAACTAAAAAGGAAAAATAGGTAAACCCGTAAGCCAAAGGGATTGAAGGTAAATTCGACGTTCAAAAGAAGAAGAAGAAGAGAATATGGAGAATATTCAAAGCCATGGATGCTTAGCAAACAATATGGCAACCAAGCAAACGAAGGAGTTGGGGATTGGTGAGGAGCCGTGACTCATATCCAAAAGGGTACACAATTAATAGAGATAAAAGCATCGTAGCAACATAAATACGTAACACTCAAAGATAAGGGATCAATGGGTATAAAGAGGAATGATGTATTCGAGAGCTCGCATTCGACAAACAAATCCCTTTCGAGGAAGCTTCGGCAATCAATTGAAAATAGTAATGCTCGATCCCAAGCATGGAGTTTGGAAAAAAGTTCGGTAAAAAGAAAGGGAAAAAGGGGAAACTAAGTGATTATCACACTTAACCTCGGTGAAATTACGTAATTTTTTTACAGCTTTTCTTTTTATTGTGAATCAACCAAAACGCCGACATGATCGAATGCCTAATGACATCTAGAAGATGTTATTTTGTTCCTTGTTTTAGGTTGAATAAAATTATGTTATTCTTCTAGAAAAAAGGTTTCAAACTTCATTGTAGTATCCCCTTCTTCAATATTGAACAAGGAGCCAAGTCTAAAGGAAAGAAGGTTGCTAGACTAACATTGTTGGAAGAACATGGAATCTTTGGAAGCTATCATGAGAAACATAACATCCAATTGGATCCACCTTCTTCAACTACCTTATCTTTTAAAGGACATGTCGCTTTTTCTTCCAAAGTGTCTTCAATGTGGAAACTACTTTTGCCGGTGAGTAGATCCTAGATTCCAAGGCTCATCACATGGCCATGGACAAAGCCATGCTTCATGTTATTAATGATTGTAACATCAAACATATTTTCGTTGGTGATATTAGTTCCCTAAATGTTGTAGGATCAACACATGTTTATGCAAATGGTTAGTAGTTTAGCCATGCATTATGTGTTTTTTAGATTTATTGCAAGCTTCTTTTTATCTTATTAGTCACTCTCAAAAAAGACAAATATGTTGATTTTTTTTCTTATCATGTTGTAATCGTAGATTTGAAAAATTCAAGGCATGTAATAGCTTATAACAATCTTAACAGCTTTTCTAGGTTGTACAAGTTTGACAACCTTGGGTCATTTGAGCTTTCTTATGTTTTTGTTACTTATGATGGTGATTTGAGCAAACTCTATTGCTAAGTAGTTGGACATTTGAATTATCATCCTTCAAGAATTATGTAAGAACAACATGGCGTAGGGTCTTTTGTTTTTTGACGAGATGGCATGTCTCAGGAGTGTATTTTCAAACCCCACCATATGGACAACTCTTCTTATTCTAAAGATTTTTTCTTTCACATTAAAACCTTGTTTGACTATATCGACATAACTTTAATTTAAAAGGGTTGTCCACACACATAACCTCCACTCCAAAAGCCATAGGAAAATAACTTGTTCATTAACAATATGATACAATAATAACAATAGCAAGGGGGTTCATCAACATCATTGAGTGTAGTTCCATCCATTCACGAGCATAATCTATGTTGTGGTCCCAAGCCATCATTAATCTCTTTGATAGACTTAGGTTCTCTATAATGGTCAAGGAAAAAATTGAAATTATATCATTCCTAGCTGAGTCAAAGTACCAACTATGCATCTACCACCTCCACACTCAAACATAATTTTTCCCACAATGATAATGCTCATTATTACCTTAGTGAGACTATGAGTACAAGAGTTGAGATGTCCCGAGCAATTCCAAACTCACAACGCATACTCAAAATATCCAAAGTGTGTGTAAATCCTGTTTCAGTAATAATTAATTTTACTCATATAGAGAGCGCTAGATTCATCTTATCTCCTCGATTTCCACTAAGTGTCGAGAGGATCAAATCTCTTTGCATATTAAGATATTTGTATCTCAAGTGATTTGATAATCTCCCTGGTGCTTGGTAGATCCGAAGTTAAGATGCATTCAGTCAGTTTTGAATTTCCATTTAAATACACTATATAATGCATGAATACAATGGGAAATACTATTTTTTTCGTAAGTCAAAATTTTATTCATGCTTCCATAAAAGAGGTACATCAAGAGAAACGCAAGTAGTCTCACCCCGACTAGGTTTGTTGACTACCACTATCAACATATGACAAGAAAAAACAAAAAGACAAGAAGAGACACAATCCACAATCCACAATTTGAGAGGCCATAGGCACCCGCATCCACAAGCAATTGCCGAAGTATGAGGTTGGTTGTCTAGAGTCGTTCCGAAGAGGCTACTGAGGATGGAAGGAGCATCGACATGTTCTTCGAAATGGGCCATCCGTGCCTCCATCCTTCTCAACTTTTTCCATATAACAACCGTCTCGCCGTACCACCATTACACGCTCCTAGACATGTCACCGGAAGCAATGCATTTTATTCAAAGTGGTAATCACTCCAACATGCTCCTCTCGCCTAACTCCGCTTCGAGGTCTAGAGAGGTCTAAGAATTGACCGAATCAAATCCTCAACATCTCTCCATGCAACATCCTTGTCGCCGTCCACGAACACCACGATACACCGACACCCGACGTCCGAAGCACCACGACGAGTCGAACCCCCACGCCGACTTTGGAGGGGTGTGGCCCCCACGACCCATCGCCGAGCCCCCCACACGGACCACCCTGCCGTAGACCCCCGTGCCCCTGGCTATCCACCGAACACCACCTCTCACACCTGTCACAAGGATTTCGAACGACCACTGCGCCGACCACCCCCCGCTTTGGGCCATCGGGCCAGAGGCACAACTCTAACTCGAGACAAGACGTGCCACCCCAATGCTACTCAAATTAGGCTTCACCATGGACAATACTATGAGTTCTCATAAACTTGGAGTTTAAAAATCACTTGTAACTTGACCAAGTAGTTGATCTTAAGTACCCAACAACAAATAATAAAAAATAAATAATGACATATAATTTTTTATTTTTAAAATGTGGTTGTTTTTATTTTTCTTTCAAACTTTATAAAAAACTTGGAGTTCAAAACCACACATCTTCGACATTACAACATCTCAAGCCTAAAAACCACACATCTCCGACATTACAACATCTCTTATACACAGACTGGGAAAGTACCCATGAATAAAGAAGATCTTCTCGAGCCCAACAAGAAAGTCTTCCATGCCACTAAAAAATATAAAATTCCTTTGGAATGTGAATACTTTCATGCAACTTTTTAATTTTACTAAAATGATTTTATATAATATTTATTAATTTTATTTTATTCTAAAAACATCATTGAACTTTATAATCTATTATTTTAATAATTAAACACTGCTTTTTAATTAACAAGTTTGAGAGATGTACAATCCCATTATCCAACGTCACACATAGTAAGAAAGGAAAAAAAATGAGTCTAAAACATAGACATTCCAGGAATTTTATACCTCACAGCAGCATGGAAGATTCTTCTTTGCTTTTTGGCTCCATTCTTTAGGGCATATATTTGATGCTTATCATCAGAATAGTAATGCCGAAGTCTCTATCTTTTCCTCAAAACACCTATAAACATATGTCGATTAACTAGATAGTCTTGCCAGTTAAAAACAGTTCGGAGGGTAGTCTCGCTGGCTAAAAACAGGTCGGAGAGTCTCCTATCACACTTCCCAGGTGTTTGGAGAGCGCAAAGTCAACCGTGCAGATAGATCACTAGGTAACACCTCAATTTTCCTCTCTGTTACAAGAATTTTGTTTCTCAGTTGCACAACATCCCGTACATCAACACTCTGCATTTGTTATTAAGACAAAGTCCATTCTATTTCTGATTCATGTAATCTCATCCTTCATATAAACTTCTTCATATACGGGACTAACAATCTATATCTGTAGAATGGTATTCCAGTTTCAGAATTTACTAGCGGGCATTTCCTGTTTAGTCGGTGATGTCTTTATTGCAAGGTTTCAAAAGGCTTGTTAGTCTGACAGTCCAGTGTTGTTTTGCTGGGGAAATAAATATTTAGTTTATTAGATGTACTTGGTAAAGGGGCATCTGATCCATATATTGCTATCTAGGTTTTATATTTCCATTATTGCACTGAGAGAAGCAATGTGCATTATACAGCTTGATGGGGATGTTGAAGATCCATCAACTCTTGGTATGTACCCACGTGCACTCCACTGTGTAAAGGTGTATTGAATATAGCAATGACTGGGTGAATTGAATCTGACACAAACCTAGACTGATCTAAATTCAGTATTATATACACTTTGAGATTGCAAAGGTTGAAGATGTATGTCTGGAATTAAGAGAAATGGCTGATGTATCAAATATTGGAACTAGGCATATGCACCTCAAGCTGTAGTATCAAACCCAGGTTTATATGAATCTGGGCTATAAATCATAGTTATATTGACTTATATGCCCATTATCGCATTGAGAGGTATTGCAACTCAGCCACAACCTCAGCAGTGTATATCAATTCTAGGCTGAGAGTGAGTCTGGGCCAATTAGGGAAACATTACTTAGTAAAATCATGGTTATAGATATTGAGTTATATGTCCATTATTACATTGAGAGAAGTGAGGTGTACTACACAATTTAACTGAGATAGGGGCTGATCCATCCACTCTTCATGGGCTTGTGTACGTTAATGACCTAGATTTTAGATGGTATTGTGCACATTGAATATGAATCTAGCCAAGATCCATGTAAACCTGGGTATGATATGAACCTCCAAAGCTGGGTAAAGGTCAAGGTGTAAGACACACAACACACAAATTGGAAACAAACTCAAGAATATATTAACTAATGTCTCTGTTGTGTATCAGATATACAATGTGTACACATAAATCTAAGTTGCATGAAACAGGAACAGAAACTAGTTTCCGAAATGTGTTTATACGAAACGTGGACTTCCCACTTTTGCAACCAAACGTGTATATATATATATATATATATATATATATATATATATATATATAATTTAAATTTATATTAGAATTTAGGACATTTAAGAAATGTTATGTGAAATCATACAATTTAAAAACATACATGATAAATCATAAATTCAAAGCATAAACTATTACAAATTTACAAGTTACACATATTTATCTATGAATGATCATTGATAATGGACACATAATGAAAATAGCAATATCTCGAATATCCAAAACCAGCCTTTATTATATATCAAAAATCTCAAAATCAACCTTTATTATATATGAGGTCGCAAGTACACAAAAGTCAAAAGACTAATACTCATTATCGTAATCCTCATCAAATATAGCAAAGAAGCATGCTCACAGTGGATGGTAGGCTGAAGAAGATGATCGGGCCAATTCCACTTCTATGATCCCTAGCCCCTCAATATTCAAGGCAACAAGAGAGAGATCCAAATTAGGATTTTCTCTGATCCACATCCCACTTCTTAGAAGGACCATTGCCATATATTTTGGACCCCTACGAGATGCAAGTCAAGGTTGGAGTGCACATAAACAAGATCCTCTCGCCTTCGTGAGCCCAACTCCGTTGCGCTTCAGCTGCACGAATAAAGCAATAGGTGCTCCAATTCCTTTCTCCGCCGATGAAGAGCTTGCCACTTGTGAAAGGAGGCTAATGGCAAGGTTTTGCAAATGTACACCATTTGTTCAATGACAAATCCACCACCTAACCGGATTCATGGTGCTTCTCTCCTCCAAAGATGATACATCCGAATAATCATCTATTCCCGCAACAAACCGGCTAAATTCTTCCTTCACGTGTAGATGAGCTGGAAAATTTCATAAGGGCTTTTTTCACCCCATTAGCCACCATCCTTATGGGGTGCCTTCCTCTTCCCATTGCTTTGAGCAATAAGTTCCTCATCATAAAATTTTGGGTTCAAGGCATGTGCTAAAGTATGCAATGGGTGTTGAAATTGTTCTGCACTGGCTGGGTCAATGATTCTCTTGATTAATTCGACAAACCGACTATCTACAAACAAAAGTTGTGGAGACTCCGTGAAATTATTTCCATAGTTTTCTCAACCATGGAATCCATGCCATCATACCTCTCCAAGAAAGGTTGGTTTCATGGTCAACATTCCGAAGAAGCTCAAATGCAGGGGTTGTGAACATTAGCAAGAAATCTATCTTGTCTACCAATCCTCATCATGGCACAATCTACGCACCGTAGATCCCCGCTCCGAATCCGCCTATCTCCACTGGGTCTAAAGCCGACTCACCACCATAGGCATTAATGCTTGAATTAAACTGCAACAAGGTGGCAAGAACATTACAGTTTGGAGGCATATCTGTCTCAACAACTTTTAACAACTCCAATTTGGAGTACTGAAATATTGCTTGAGACTCGTGGTGGTCGTGGTTGTTCTAATGTCTCCCTTGCTTCCCCGGTGAGTTCCTTATCCATGGAGCTTTATTGTCGATCTCCTCTAAGATCGATTCGCATTGTGGACAATGTGGTGTCCAAAAGATGTGGTCATACCTCCTCCTCAATAATTGCAATTTATAAAGCAGCATACCTAAGGCATTATTCGCGGCTAACTTGCACCACCCCTCGTTAGGACCTACTTGTTTAATAGATTTGATAATAAGACATCAAAGAATGAATTGCATTCTTACCTCTCCCGAGCGCTCTTCCGCCTTAAAAACATTGCTCCTTTTGGTGAAGTGAAATGATATTTATCATGGTTCAGCGCCTTATATCTATCCATCCATCCGAGACTATGGTAAATTCTGTGAGGTCGCTTCCAAGAAGAACGAATTGGTGATAACACATCCTCCACAAGATCCTTCTCATGTTTTAGAAGCTGAGTTCTAACTTCTCATAGTTGGGCCCCTTGTACCCTCGAGGAGCTTTGTTAACCGCTCCTTATCATATCTCACAAGAAGGAGAGCGAACAACATCAATGGGATACCACATGCATGTATGCACCGGCCACTCGGGAATCAATTCTTTCCTTGCACATTCACTTTAGTTTAGCAATTTATTTCTTTAACCTGCATCGTATGCCCCTTCCGGATGGTGGTTGTTGAGTGCTCTCTCTTCTTGCTTCAATTACAATCCTTGGCTCAACGTTGTCGGATTTTTTAGCTTGACTAAAATCATCATGCTTTCTTTGATTCCATCATCCCGATCTTGCTTTCTCCGATATTCCCTCGCCATAGGGTCCGATGTTTTCGTGCAACCTACAATCCTCCGTCCTCCTTCATGCAAAGATGTGCCTTCGGGCCTTGGGTAAGAGCCCTTGTAAGAATTATCAGTAAAGAGTACATCGTCATTCCTATGAGCCACCACCTCGACATCTTTGCAACTTCTCAACATGGCTCCAAAGAGGATAATATTCACTTGGGTTGGCCTCGGGGTTTGCACTTGAACCTTGATGGTGTTAGCCTCCTCATATCAATAGGTTTCATCTTTCATGATTGTCTTGATTGAATTATGGAATATGTTCAAACCTTCTTACTTGAGCAAAGGTGTTCCATATTCTTGAAAACCAAAAAATTTCAAAAATTTAAAAATGTAAAGAGGGTATACCCTAAAAGAAAGACTGCAAAAGAATAAAATGGTCAAAAAAGAGAAAGAAATGAACCTAAGCAAAAAATAGACCAAGGAAAGTGTGCAAATCCAAATGCCACTACTATTTCATTGTAATAAAGCAATTGTGTGCACATACAATTCATGAATAAGTCAAACTGCTTTAAACTTAATAATGTATTCTAATTTCATGTTATAGATTAGAGAATAAATATCTAGCCAAACAAACTTTAATCTTGCGTATAAGTAGCTAGGTAGATAAGGTGTGTGCTCATCAGCTTAATCTCATTCGGATGTAATAAGGGTAGAAATAGATAGATCTATCATGTAAAAAAGAAAGATTGAAAAGGGTTTGCAAGTCTAAATGCACCCTAATAAAGAAAGAAAATGGTAGTGTTGCTAGATGGGGATAGGTGATGGTGCCGCAAAGTGTTATCTCGATGAATGCCGCTACATGTTGGTTAATCATTTACTTTCATCACAAGTACTAGCAGAAATACACGAAAAATCACAACAAGCAAAGTCAAATTCATTAACCTCCCTCATCATTTTTCCCTCAAGAGTTTTGCGCCTCAAAAGTACTAAGGTAATTTGAGATCAAAGGGGCTCAAGGCATTTCTTTGACTGGAGGGACTAGACCTCTACTTACCGATCAAAAAGACCTAAGCACTTGAAATAATTCATCATTATTATCTTCCATCTTTAACTTTTTCCTAAGTAAAATCCTATTTTACGTAGGGAACCGATACAACATTCCATAAAAATTCCTCAAAATAACTTGTTATTCTTAAGTTTAAGTGTTGAAGATAAAATGTTGCAATTTACTTCACAAGTTATCACTTTCTTAGATGTACAAAGATGTTTTGATTTTTCCTTGTCCTTTGCCATATTAACATTTAATTCTACTGTATTAAATCCCTAGTGAAATACCCTTTCCTAAGTATATAACTCTTTATATATACCCCAAAAACCCCTTTATTATAACAATGTTTTACCAAAGTATTATATCCCCGCACATTGAAAATAAACCCCGCCTTAATAAACCCTTTGGTGAAATATATCTTTATAACATTAATCCCGCCCTATGGTGAAATAATTATATTAATTAATTCATCATATAATAAAAAAATATATATAAAACGTTAAACATACAATATGTGTGTTTAATACCAAAAACATCACTAAAACTTTAAGTAAAGATTTGTGCCACCGTGGTCCGTCCACGTGGCATTCGCCATAAAACCCCCGCCGCAACCCCGTTCATTATGCATATAGGATTAATTATGTCATCCGGATCAATTAATAACTATTTCCGCCGCTAAAAGCCCCCGAGCGATTAAAAACATTTAAAAGTGTTTTTAAAGTACGACTGTGGCCCACGCGAACCTCCGCCCATCTTCCCATCGCGCTAGCCGTTGATCACCTTCGTATCAACCGCGCCGCCGTTGATCCCGCCGGGCCGTCCTTGCTGTACACTCCCAATCCACTGGGGGATGGGTGGTTTTTGAAAAGTCGACATCCACGTGGCAAGCGTCCGTGGAATCGCTCCCCCCGCGACTTTTACCGCCCTCGTCCATAAGCGTGCTGCTCACCGCTTACCACTTACCGCATACCGCCGCCCCCACTTCCCTACTGCCACCCGCACGATGACGTCATCACCTCAAAAAAACAAAACCCTTTTTAACTTGTAAATAAGCCATTTTTCACGTTTTTTCCCGTTATTTTCGCTTATTCTCAGAAGAACGTTGCTCCCGCCTCGCGATTTTCAAAATTTCCGCTCGTAATTGACCATTTCGCCCCAAAATTCGCCGCGCCCGTGTCAAGAACGTCCCCCGCCATTGCTCATTACTCCGTCAAAGAACCGCCCGTCTAAAAACGTGTATTTATCATTTTACGCCCGTACGTACGAAAAACCGCCTTTCCTTTATTTTTCGCTTAGAAAGTGGTTAAAAATCATTACGAGTCCCTCCCCCGAAGATTTTAAACTCGTGAAATTGCCCCCCAAAACTCGCAAATTGTTCCAATTTCCTCCTTTTTTCAGATATCCCGTCCTATTCGTAAGAAAAATCTAAAACCCCTCCATTTGAATCCACAAGAACCAAAATGGAGGCCCCTACAGCCTCTAAATATCAGTTCCGTTGAATGCTCCTCACCGTGAATTAGACTATTTACCTCCGATAGATGAAGATTTCCAAATAAAAGACCTACATTTTGATGAAAGTCCCCGTTTGAGCTTCACGTCGCGCAGACGAACACTCAAAGGGGCAAGATCTTATAGGGTTGTGGGAATCCAATCTTCCAAGGTATCTTATTCTCTCCATCCTCATTTTCCCCGAAATCATTCATTATTGCCGTGCAAGCTATGATCCCGCACGAGGTTGTAATAGCTCCCACCAGAAAGTGTTCGTTTCCATCACTCCCCAGGCTATCAATGCTATGTTACACTTTGAGCGTAGCAAGAGTTAGCACCATTATCCATAGAAGGATTGATTGAGAAAACTGCATGCTTAACCCTGCAGAAGCTCGAACCATGTGCCAAGATTTCATGCTACCCGAGCACGCCCAAAGGGGCTCCCCCTCATGGTTTTTACTATTTCAATACATTGGGAAGGCTCGTTGTAAATATAATATCTTTGTCCTAGGATTTAACACTAGTGAATATGTGGATGAAATAATCTCAGTTTTTGTTATCCATTTTTACCTCGATGCCTCCTAAATTAAATATGATTATGCTTCCTTCATTGCCAACAAGATCCATGATCAATTTTTAAGGCTAGATACCGAAAAAGTTTTTTAAGTACTCCCCGCTTATCTATCATCTCATGATTCATTATCGGGCCGATAGGTTCCCTTCCGTTCCTCAAACTTCTGATGCTAAGGGTAATCCTGTGTCCGTCATTTTTTGGTCCCCTCATCATTCATTTTTCCTTCCGATTCTCCCTACTCCTATTCAAAATTCATTGATCATTTTGTACATCCCGCTACAATTTTGTTAACCGGAATTTCTCCTCCTGCATCTCCGCATCGAAATTAGAAACCTTGCAATTGTCAAAGAGTTATAAAGTTGGGGATTGGTACTTGTACCAAAACCATACAAATATCGATTTCCAGGATGTGAATTGCATCCATTCAAGTTACCCAAATATGTACCAAATGTGAGAATTTTTGCCTTGGAATACTTTGTGCGCATGAACAATTCGATGTGATCCATTTCTCCTCGCAATGTAAAGAAGAAAGCTCGCTAAGGATCAAAAGCCAATTAGGTCCTTTCATCCGCAATTTAGGGAGGTCGAGAAAGAAGTTGCACTTCTATTAGAGAAAAAAATTCCGTACATCTTTCCATGGTCCCTTATGACCCTTTGGTTTCATTTGTGAAAAGAGATTAGTAATAAGTCATCTCCCTTATATACATCATCATGTGATTCCTAATTTAGAACAAGATGCAAATCAAGATGAATGGGTTAAAGGAACACTTGTTGAAGAGGAAAGTGGAGCCGATAAACCGAGTAAAATTATGAAAGATGTTGAAAGAACTTGACCTAGAAACATATGATCAAATGTACCTTACATTGGCACATCTTCGAACTCACTTGGCGTCAGTTATCACAGAAGACAAACACCATCAAGAGTTGCAACCCAAGGGTAAAGGAAAAGAACCTCGTTGTTCAAAGCCATTGAAACCTTGGTCATGACAAAAACCAATGCAGTTCAGCACCAACCATCTCAAAGCTCTCCCTCACACCCGCACACATCCAAGTTCCGTAAATGCATTCCATTAAATGTAGAAATAAAGGAAGAAAAGGTTGGCTCCGTATACCACACCTTCAAAGGGGGCCTCACAAAGTTTATCAAACTAAGAAACACAACCGCATCCACTTCTGCAGGTAGAAATTATAGATGAAGTATTTGATGATGGTAGAGAAGATAGTCAAGAACCGGGCACAAAGAAGTGAAACAACCATAAGCGAAAGGAAAGCTTCGGGCAGGCTACCATAATCGGGCATCTTCTTTCGTACCGCCAAAGATGACATCGGAGATATTAAAAGAACCTTCATTAATATCAAAACAAAGAATGATCCATTGAAAATGAAGGTATATGATCGCATATGAAGATGGCTCCTCACAATCAAGAAAGGTTTGATGTCCGCATTTGACCTTTCCCAAGGTAAAATGCTAATGAGCCACTTCAAAGCAAGCAGCAAAGCCAACTTCAAATAAATGCATTACACGTGTAAATTTTGAAGTTTACAAAGGATATTCATCCCCCGGACCAGAGAGAGCACATAAGACTGGGAAATGGTTTATTCTACTCTCACCAACAAGGCCATATAGCCTTAATAAGATTCTTTGAATAACACTATCGCACAACTCGAAATTGAAGGCCTCCTCACAAAGCCAAGGATAATAGAATAAAGTCTCTAGAAGAAATAATTATTGGTTTGGGTCACAATCCCAAGGACATCAAAGGTATTGAGGCATTGCAAAAAAGAAAGAGGATGATATAGCCGCACTCGTAAAATGTTTAAAACTACCACCTCGAGGCACCGCATACGGTGAAGTTATAAAAGGAAATTCACAAGAAGAAATGATGGAGTTGCTATTGAATATGACAGAGCGACTAAATGAAACAGAAGGAGTTGGAAAAAGCACGCAGAATGAAATTATCAAGCGTACTTCAAATGTGTACTACAACCACAGTAAGCAACAGGAACAACCACCTCGTGAATACTTCCTCGGGCTCGAGTTCCGAGGACTTAATAAAAATGGATGGAGAGTTTGTTAAATAAAGGTCGCGTAGCTCCAACAAACAAAATTAAATTTAAAAAAAGTGGAGGAAAAATATGACACTTTAAAAAGACAAATTTTCATTTGACAACATCGTGAGATAAAAAAGATTGAAAAATTGGTTGAGGTTTTGGAAAAGGATCTTTCATTGGAGAAGCCTCTAAAATGAAATAAATGATATTCTTTGGGATAACATTATTGAATTAATAAGGGATATTTGGCCTCTATTCAAAGCATATTTTGAGCAAAATGAGTTAGTTAAGGTAGCCCAAGAAGAAATAAATAGAACCAGACATGAATTAAGAGGCAGGCTCGAGCAGCTCCAAGCACTCATTCAATTTTTGAATTCCGGTAACAAACAACAAATTTTTGCATCGTTAGGAATTGATGATGTGACAAAAGTGCTTTTGGAAGCAAAGAGGGAGTTTCTACCAAGAGGACTTTCATGCAAAATTTAGAAAGAAAGTGTACGTACATTTTGGTTGACATCAACAATTTCGCAGAAAAATTTCCAAGCTTTGCCGGATATGGGGTTACCAAGTCCCATGCTCACTGAAGATCAAATAGTAGACTTGGAAACTTATGAGAAGAGAATAAAGCTTATGCTAAAAATACAACCTATGTTCTACTAGCTCATCGTAACTCCGCATTACCAATCGGGAAAAGTATTTATGATAAGTGAGGAATTTATTTCATCCGGAGCATGAAATAAAGTATCTATTTCCGAATGATCCCACTTTTTATAAACTTACCGCGCATGAAACTTTACAGCTTCTTAAGAACTATGATACCGATGATCAATGGTGGCGGGAAATGTTGGAGATTCTATGGAGAGTTACTTTCGTGATGAGCATTTATCTTTACCGTCAAGTAAATGGTAAAAATGTGGAAAAATGGGGATGAAAGAGTATCGATGAAAGGTTAAAGGGTATCCGTGAAAACAAAGAGTGTTCAACAAGCCAAAGAAATACTACAAAGGACAAAGACAGATTCCTCTATATTTTAGCACTTACCTCCAAAGACATCCACGGAAAGGAAATCGCAGACATCTACAGTTGCACATTATTCTATCCACGAGAGCGTTTGTCTCTTGTTTGTTCAGAACATGTTTAAGCTCCGCCTAGATTATCACAAGTTAGTGTAAGATTGTTTTAGATTATTTTGTGTATAAATAAACTCCTCAAAGAGAGTATTGAGGGTGGATTCTATTACTCCGTAACATTGAGGTTTCTAATAAAAAGCTTTTGACAAATTTACTTGTGGCTTACCGGATGACGTTGAAGCTAATCGACTTGTTGCGGTGATCTATGTGTTGGACTACAGCTCAATAAGTTTTCCAACCTTGTGTTTGAATTTTAGTGGTTAGCTTATACTATCATCATATCCGTTTCTCGAATAGTTTACATAAAGGATTGAAACAAAATTTGCTTAATTGTACTTCGTTTTCAAATGTAATTATTCTTGATGTTTTTCCAATTTAGTTATAAGTATAATTTAAATGCCCGCTTTGCTAATTTAATCATTGTTGATTACTATAACAAAGAATCCTCATCGCTCTTGCTTGTAGTCATTTCTCTTCTTTCTCGAATATGAAAGATTCTTAGCTTGCCTTTCATCCCTTCAAGATCATCCCTTCCACTTTAAATTTTAAGGATTGTTCTCTCTGCCTATTGGTCTTGCCCGTAATACCATCTTGCGCTTAGAATAGAAATCCAAGAAAGCCATCCTTTGACTCCATAGCCCAATGGACTCCGAAAACCCTCAACCTTGCCCTTAGTCAGGGATTCCACCATTTTCCAAAACCAAACTTTGAATCTATAACTAGCCTAAAACCTTTTAAGAACAAAGATAAATCATAAAGAGAGAGCCCTCTCTGGATGCAGATTGGCTAGATTCTGCATCTAAAAAGTTGGTTTGTGGTTACCTCGGGTATACTTTCCTCTTACACAACTTCTAGGAAAACCTGAGTGATAACAGATGGAAGAAGCCATTGCTACAAAAAAAATAAAAAAAAACAAATCTATAAATAAAAAAACGTTTTTTATAATTTTGGTAGCATAAACCCTTGAAAAATAGACAAAACAATGGGAAAAAACCAAGAAATTGAATGCTTCTTACCCAAATTAATTTTCTGTCGCTGAAGCTACCCCAAAATGCTAGAAAAAACAAGAGAAATATGGCTGTAGCAAAGCCAAAAACCAAGAATGCCGTAGCTAGAAACTTCGCACTCCAAATTTGCTTTTCAAATCTCTTTCTCTTGCTGCTGAAATCTCCTTTGCTCAATGGTGAAAGCACCCAAGCTGAAGCACTACTCTCTTCCTCCTTTCTCCTCGCCAAAATTGCTCTTCTCCAAGTGAAACGACTTGCTCAATTTGCGTGATGAGAGAATGAGGCAAATCTCCTTTTTATAACTTTAGAAAGCCATCTAGAAGCATCCAAGACACAAATAAAATGAATAAAATAACAATACATTGCACGAATCCTAAAAAAACAAAAAAAAATCAAAATATAACGCTATTTTGGGAGGAAACGTGGCCATACGGCCGGGAAACGCGTTTCCGGCCGTACTGGCAACGTTTCCCGTATGGGAAACGTACCAGTACGGCTGGAAACGCATTTCCCGGCCGTACAGTACGCGTTTCCAAGTTTACATTTCGTTTTTTGCCAGAAACGGGGGTGGGGAGGACGTTTCCTGCAACTTAGATATAAATACATCAAGAAACTGTTGAATCAGTTCCCCAAGTTTCTTGGACTCTAATAACTGATTACCTAACACAAACTAACCCAAGGATTAGTTGTCTAACATTCCCCCCTTAATGCGAAGGGATATACTAAAGTCCAAGAATGAGAGCTCAGAATGCAGAAATGCATCTCAGCCGAGAGCTAAATGTCTCTTGGAAATGGTTTTCAAGGATGACCACAAACCGAATATGGGAGAATTCAATGTCTCCACCAACGCCAACTCTGGAACCTACATAGCAATTCTCAGAACAAAAAATGTGGTTTTAAGATGACCACAAACTCTGGAACTATCACAGCAGTCCCTCGAACAATTCTGAATTTGGAAGTGCTCGCTGAAGTCTCACAACTCTAACTCTAACTGGCACAGGTTGTGGCTTAAGATGCGGATCTCTGACCAAGGTTACTTGGGAGCGGGAGCGTGGAGCGCCATTTTTAGAAGCTTCCGGTCCGGAGCGTTTTCGGGAGCGTTTTTATATATATATATATATATATATATATATATTTTATATTTTTTATATTTTGATGCATATATGTCAACAAAAACATGTAGAATGATGAATTAGACATAAAAAACATAGATTGAATCATATAACATCAATCATCTAGAAGTTATAATCTTCATCAACCACGCCCACAAGTTGGAAGCATACAACATATTGACTCTTGAGTCTCGCGAATCATCAATATGAAGGTTTCAAGCTTTCAAAATTCAATATATAGCATTTATCATCATTGATTTCAAATTTCAATATCTAACATTTATTATCATTGATTCATTGATTTCAAAATTCAATATACATTTATCATCATTGATATATAACATTTATCGTCATTGATTCATTGATTTCAAATTTCAATATATAACATTTATCATCATTGATATATATCATTTATCATCATTGATTCCTTGATTTCAAAATTCAATATTTAACATTTATCATCATTGATTCATTGATTACCATATAACTTTCATGAAGCATCATATTCATAATTCATAATGACTTGTAAACTTATAAATGCCAACTTCAAAGTTTCACCTTTCAAATTCAAACTTCAAACTTAAATTGTCATTAAATATATGAAAGAGTCAAGTTTCAACTGTTCATCTGTCAACAACAATTAGAAAAGACTAGTAAACAACAAATCTATTTTATCCACTGACTGGCCCCTTGCCACGCCCACGAGAAATGTCTAATTTGTGCGAGCCACGAGGAAATGGTGGTCTTCTAGTACTCTCAGGAGTACCACGACCATGACTAGAAGGTGGAGGCTGGATCTGCAAAGGAACAATAGTGTGATATCAAGAACTGGCACTAGCACTGGCACTGGCACCCGCACTGCTACCAGTAGATGGTGGGACTGGCCCTGTGTGTGGCGGTGCTTCTGATGCTTCATCATCATCCCTAAAAAGTTCTGCTTCCAATTCTTCCATATGTACCGTGCCGTCCTCCAAATTATCATCCTCTGGGTTGTTGTCCCAGACCTTGTATGATTGATCCTCATTTTCCCGATCACAGTAATGGCTCAACAACTTCAAGTTGTAATGCACATAAACCAAGCTTTCAGCTCGGTTTTCATTCAGCCTGTTTCTTCTCACATTGTGTATGAAGCTGTAGGTGCTCCAACACCTCTCTGCAGAAGAAGTGTTCACAACCTGTGAGAGAACTTTTTTAGCCAACTTTGGCAAAAGTCCCATGTCGCCATATGCTTCCCACCATGTGATAGCATCAAATCTATCCACGTCTTCCATTGCATGGAAAGAACCAAAGTTAGCAGTGCAACTGAAGTATTTGCCTAATTCAAGGCGCAATCTAGCACACTCCTCCCTGTCAGGTACCAACTTGTCCAATGCCTTCATGTACCCCTCTTGTACTTCTGGATTTGTGTGAGCATAGTTATTAAAACCGGAACCAGTGACCGGACCGGTGGACCTAATGAACCGGGTTTCTAACCGGAACCGGTCTAACCGGGAGCGGTCAGATCTCAATGAACCGGTTTAAAAAAAAATACATTAAATAATTATTTTTTTAATAAAAAAAAACTATTTTTAAGATTTGCAACCATGATTCCAAGCCAATAGAGACAAAATATGCAAATTTTGCTCATTTATATACCATGCAAAGGTGAATATATCAAAATGGCACCGAGTGCAATACATATCATCGAAAAATACAGAAGCAATGAGGCTCCAAATGGCCCATAAAGTCCAAAAACAATGCTGCAAGCTATGAGGCCATTGGCCTAATACAAGACTACATATTAGTGATCAACAACATGATCACTCCTCATCATGATCAAAATCATCACCACTACTAGACAAGGGATCATCAACATGAGCTACATAAATAATATGGCTCAAAGTTTGAGGACTCCTAAAACTCTTCTACAACTTTAGTAGTAGTAGTAGTAGCAAAAATAGACATCAAAACTACAAATCACTGAGAAAAATGGTCTCTCATGAAACTCATCATTGATTCATCGCTACTAGAAATGGGATCATCAACAAGAGATACATAAACATCATCTAGCTCAAAGTCTTCAGACTTGGATTGCTCAACCTTATAACATGATAGAAATTGAAAAAGTTTAACATGCCTAAC